>CALSBZ010046683.1:275363-293754 GCA_943591055.1 Gobionotothen gibberifrons | reverse complement strand
AGTGTCTCTACTTTAAAGAGTCCTCTCCTGCTGATGTTCAGGTGTATGTATGTAGTGTCTCTACTTTAAAGAGTCCTCTCCTGCTGATGTTCAGGTGTATATCAGTATGTAGTGTCTCTACTTTAAAGAGTCCTCTCCTGCTGATGTTCAGGTGTATATCAGTATGTGTTCAAAAAGCTCTTTATTTTTCTCATACTGCCTGTGCTGCAGCTCCTCTTTTCACCCTCTGTCTGAAACCAGAGCCCAGTCTGCTCTGATTGGTTAGCTGGCCAGCTCTGTTTTGGTCAACCACTTGGTCCCGCCCCTTAGCCTATCACGTACAATGTGTTGGATTGCTATCCAATAGAATCGCCAGTATTACATATTGATGTCACTATAATCCAGAAGTAAACAAAGGAGTCCAATGGAGGCGTTGCAGGCGTTTCAGTGACCTTTAATAACTCTAATCAGTTCATCCTTGAGTGTGTGGGAGAGAAACTCCCTGGAGGGGTCTTTGGGATTTTAGCCTTTGCAGACCACTTACATGCACAACAACCTATAACCCACTACAGGAAAGGGAAAACCCAAAAAAGCATTAAAGGGCCTTTAAGTTTAGAGAAATATGCCGTAGCGGTTGGCTTGATGTTCAAAACCAAATATGTTTCTTCAGTCTCTCGTTTGGAGCTAATGGTTTTTGTAAATCCATTTCGCCCCCTGAGCCACTTACCAGCCGGCAGCTTTACCCGAACATCTTTGATCAACAACAGTCTTAGTGAGTCGCTGACTGTCAAACACACTTTGCCTCTCAGAAAACGTCCCCGCCAACGCTGGACTTAAAGAGATACAGACATCTTGCACCTTGGATTGCTCTCCAATTAAGAGGATCGAGCGAAGAGGAGCTGCCTTAATCTGTTGCCATGACAACCAGCTGAATCATGACTCGGGTCGATCCAATCACGGTGAACGCGTGACACCGCAGGCGCGGGAGGATTAGACAGCGGCATGGAGTACGCTGTTGATTAAGTAATCCTGCTGACTGTGTGTGTTTGGGCACTCAGCTCCATGTTGTGGCGCTTTGATTACATAACAGCTCCGTGTTTATGCACTATGGACTCCACGCTACTTCCATTGCATACCACAATTTACATTTTCCACTTGGATTGTGTTTCCTCGGCCGTTAGCTCTTTGCATTTGACACCAACCTCTTCGTCAGCCGTCTTCTGTATAAACTGCAGATGATTCTGGAGTCTTTTATTTATAAGCAGGATTCTCTTCATCGCAAATATTTGTAAAGGTGGAAATGCATAAGCACCTCAAAATTCAACACTGCCTATATTTGGTCATAATTCTTACAAACTGAAAGAATGAACTGCAGAGGACACGACTCATCTTGGTAACGATTCAGAAATGATTAGTGTTAGGGTTTCCGGGCCTCTTTCGGGATGGAAACTGTTTACCGTTCTGTTTGTGTCATTTATTTTTGCTCCAGCTCTGTTTATTCTAAACGCGCATGTTGGCCACTTCTGTTCTGACCAGGAAACCTGGATCCATGACGGGCCTTAGGTCGGATGTCTGTTTATTATCTCAAAGCTGGGCAGTGAAGTGATGTTACAGTAAACCATCTCAAATCTCATTTTGCAAGGAATCCCCTGCCCTCCCGAAAGAAGCTGCGGTGGTCTCCAAGCCCCACAACAATGTTCACATTTGTTGATCTTCTTAAGGAAAAGCTTGTCTCTGCCCACAGGGAGGTCATAGTTTAGTGTCAGCAATTTAGCAGCAGCCGCAGAGCTCAAAGGGAATCTCAATTATTTCCCAAGGACACTATTCGTCTCTATGTGGAGGCTGCGGCTCAGTGGATAGTGTGCTGGACTTCGAATCAGGGGATAGCTAGTTAGAGTCCCACTGCAGTCAGCATGTCGTTGCGCAATACACTTCACCCCAAATTGCTCCTGTGGGGATTGTCCACAGTACTGAATGTATGTTAGTCGCTTTGGATAAAAGCGTCTAACAAATGACATGTAATGTAATGTATGTCGATATTCCTCAGTATTTTATTTGCTACAAACCAAAACATGTACTTTTGGACACAAGTCTAAGCATCACCAAATAATAGGATTCATCCTCTGGGGGGATATTTGATCTAAAGTTCACAGCAATCCATTTAATAGTGAGTCATTTTAGTCTGAAGCAAAATGTTGGATTAGCCATTTCCATCCAGAGAGCTATGACGTTAGCTTTACTGAAATACCCAGAGGTAGACAAATCACTCTAAGTTAGCACTAAGTAAAGTTAAAACACTATGTTCTTAAAATTACAAGTAAACATCCTGAATTTACAATTTTACTTTAGAAAAAGTACAAAAGTATTATCAGTCAAATGAAGAGGTACTCAGATCCTTTACTTAAGTAGAAAGTAGTAATACCACAGTGTATACATACTCTGATACAACTAAAAGTCCTGTGTTAACAATTGACTTAACTTAAAGTACAGAAGTGTTAGCATCAACATGCACTTAAAATACCAAAACTATAAGTATCTATTATGCAGAATGTCCATTTTCCTAATTGTGTGTGTGTGTGTGTGTGTGTGTGTGTGTGTGTGTGTGTGTGTGTATATTATATCCCTGGATTATGATTAGACCCATTAATGTGGACATCATTTTAATGTTGCAGCTTGTAAAGGTTGTGTGGAAATACTCCTTGGTTACCTCAAAATGTAAGTCCAGTAATTGAGTAAACGTACTGATAATTGAAAATCCCTAATATACAAAACGTACAGTCTGAACTATAAATCACAATGTGTTTATGAAAAAAGCCGTTCTGTGTCTCCACATCTTTTAGTGACGTACAGTACGACAGAAAGGAGTCCTTTTATCAGCAGTATCATCTCCGGAGGATGCGGCAGGAAAAATAATCCATCAGACTTCCAAAACAAGAAGAATTGGCTCAAATGTGAAACTCATAATGTATAGGATAATCCGCGCTGGCTGCGAAACAGAGCCACAGTGTCCCTTCGGCTTTTCTTCTGACCCTCAACGTGCTCTTTTCTCACAGTCCTTGTGTTTTGATTTCGCACTGCTCCGCATTAATAGAGAATTGTGGTGGCCGTCGTCCAAGTGTTTTTTATTATCTCTTATTAATCCAGGCCCCTACGGTACGCAAGTTCAAGCATCTGATGTTTTCCACAGCTGAGTACACACAGGCACAGGAGACACAAGCTCGGGATTGTACTTGTTTTGATTTGGGTGTATTATAGTTTACGCATTCGCATGGATTCCTGAAGAGAGCTGCAGGAGGGAACAACTACAAATTAGAGGTGGGAAAAGTGCCTCCTTCAGCCTGCACATCTCAGCTTTTCTCAATCCTCTGGTGCTCTCATTCCCTATAAACAACTTATGCAAATCATTAGCAGTTTAAAATAACTTTAAAGATGTCCCCAAATCCCAAACTGTGACTTTCAGTAATAAAGCTGAACTTGTGCAGCGGGCTATTTAAGGATGGATTATGAAGGCCAGCTCAGGCGAGGCAGATCCTTTTTTTTGTTCAGGTGTTTCTGCAATGCGGCTCATTTTCATCTGCTATTGATTTAAATCCAGCCCCGGGGGCAAGCGAGCCCCGTTTCGTCACCCGCTCTGGGAGAAAAACGGTTAGATTTTTGCTGAAAATAGCACTTCTCCTTCTCTCGAATTCCACAGGCTAACTCGCTCAGTGCCATGCACCTTAAAATAGATACCTCGCTGTGGAAATTAAATCGTTCAGTGTCCAAGACCCCAGGAAGGACGCCTGAAAGATTTGGTTTCAGAGACATTGAGCCCTTTTGATGTGTTCTGCGCCGTGTTGATGTGGCAGTACTGCTGATGGAAACCCAAAACTGCAGCCAGAGGAATTTGCTTGCATTAAATGCAGCAGGAACATTGTGGCTGAACCCTCACAGGAGTATGAATTGGTTCAGTGTGGATCTAGCTGCAAATGACAAGTCATGTACAATAAATCACCATGTGTCTAAAGTCAGAATGTCCTCACATGTTTCACCCCTCACCGGCTCGCAGTACCACAAAAAGGAGTTCCTTATTCTGTGAAAACTCTCCATGTTGAGGTCCATCATGTGAATGGGGAGTTTAATGAGCTGCTTCTGTCCCTGACGGTTTCCACTGAAGAAAATCAAACTGCTATTGTCTCTAACAGTTTTTGCTTTTCTCTGTTTGTCTCCAGGTAATCCGTCTCTGAGCGGGACGGGGACAGTGACAGTTCTGGTGGACGACGTGAACGATAACGTCCCTGTTTTCACCGCCTCCGCCTTCCACACCACCATCATGGAGAACGCTCCCACAGGGGCGGACGTGCTATTGGTCAACAGCTCCGATGCAGATGTGGGCGTCAACGGTGTTATCAGGTAGGTCTTATGTCTTATAACCTTACACTTATGTTCTGTTTTTATATTTTTTAGGGGATCCTTTTTTGTGCTTTACTTCTGAAATCCAACAGATGAAATATTTTTAGTTTGGAGGATTTTCCTTCATACTATTTTAGCCTTTGACCTCCTGAAAACCTTATGAAATCTAAAGTTTTCGTTTTGCCCTGGTTGCAATGTCTTTGCAAATTGATGCTTTTATCGTAAAGTTAAGTAAAGTAAATCCAAAACATATTTCGGGCCAAGCTCAAACTGGTGACATTAGGGTTCATGAACCTTGAGATCTCTTCTGCGCTGTCGAGCACTTTTAATCCAATTTACACAGAAAATAAGTTTTGACTGATCTAGGGACTACAGTCCTTTTTTAAAGGGGTTTCAAAATAAAGATAAGAAAATATACAATTTACTGGATAGACAAAGCAAGACTAAATGTTTTTACTAGAATTGCATTTAATCTTGTTATTTCATTAAGAAAAATAAATCATTCCCAAATAACACATTATCGAAATAACTTTAAACCGTAGTTTGGTTAGTTTCCCCAGGGACACCTTAAGGAAACTTAAATTAAATATGTTGTGTGCATGAGACAAATAATTGAATTGAATTGAATTGATTTATTTAAAACAAGGGACAGTGTACATTAATCAACATATTAAAAACATGTAAAAGTACTCGAATTAGCCAAAAGGCTAGTTTTCATCGATAGTCCCTTTGCCAGATGGTGATTGGTAAATAAAACATTTTCTTTGTTTTACATCGAGAGGAGATCTATGTAGTTCCTGAAATCCTGTGCATTATCAAGTCGCTGTAGACCTCTTTGATTCCCTGGGGTGAGAATACCCTCTCAGCTCCACACAGGCCTGGGTTTGGCTTTCCTCTCGCCTTCAGAGAATCGTTATACCTCATCACCAGCTTTGTGAGATTCCAGGCCGATGCTGCAATTGTTGACAGGAGTTGAGGCGAGTGTAGAGTTTTAGTCATCACTCGAATCATTGTTCGGGCCGCCATTCTCAAGCTGGACGACAGCTTTTTCACACTCACAGCCCCCCCTCCACGGGGGGGGCTTGTAAAAGCTTCTGGCCCGTCTCTCTCAGCCGGACACTGACTCGAGTCCAGCCCCTCCTCTCTCCTCAGTAACCCCACTGGGTGCATATTGGGGGGGTACCGCAGTGCGCTCCAGTTTCCCAAAACATGGTAATGAGGATGTTAATTGTCCATGACAGTATGAGTTGTGCCCATCAGGGGTCCTGGGGGGTGAGAGGCCCCTTAATGGAGCCCAAAACTGCTTACCTTCAGTTATTAGTTTTGATTCTCATAGCAAATTAAAGTCCCAAACTTGGCTTTGTGTCTGTTCAGATCTGTTTATATGGTTGACGATGTCCAAATAAGCTTTGAATCCTGTCTGCTTTCACAAGTGTTTCTGTAATGTGTCGTCCCGTCTCTGGAGGGGGATTTTTTCAAAAAGCCTTTTCAAAATATGCACTGGTGTGTACATGTATGTGTCAGTTTACATTTACGTCTGGATCCTTCTGGTGAAACATGATATTAGTTTGAAAGCCTAAGACTGTGGCCCCCAGACTTGTATGTTATGTAGTGTTGTGTACTTTGTACTTTTTTTAAATGTAAATATCATCTTCCTCATAGAAAAGCTAAATCCACTGAATGATTCTGGATGTTTGTAACCTGCCTGAACTGCAGTGGCTCTCTGTGAGCAGTGTATCAGGAAACAGTGGCTGTGTTTGATATAATCAGTTTCTGGATGCTCAATCAGTTAACTGCTCTGATGTCAAGCCAGTACAATGTGGGGACCATTAAAGGGCATATTCTTCTGTTAAATGTGCTTTTAATGAAGCTTGAAACAGTGCCCTCTATAGACGGACACTTCAAACAATATTGAAGCATTCAGTCAGTCGCAGTGCAGCAAACAATTTGTAGAAGCTGTGTCCAGAGAAGGGCTTATGTAACACCTGGCGGTCCGTTTTAACATTAGAAACACCTGTAATAACACAATTACCTCACTGTAACATAAGATGTGCTCATGATACAGAAATTGAAGTAGCTCAAGAGCAAGTGAGAAGTAATTATGGAAATTGGAAAGGCTGAAATAGTCATTATGTGGAATTGTATACTTTTTAGTGTCCATTCAAAATGTAATTATTTGGAACATGTAAAACATTTAACTATTTGCAGGTGCTTAACTTTCCTTTATTTTCTGTTTCTAGAAGTAGTTCTCTGCCTCTTTAATAAAAATGTCATAGGCAAAAACAGAGAAGATTGATGTGCACTAAACATAGGGAATTAGACAGGACTGATGATAGTGAGGAGTAAAAGCAGTCAAATGGAAATCTGTTACATCTAATCACCATGTTTTGGCAGGTTCAGGACATTTATCAGCATTTACTGCCAGAATTTATTCCTGTTATCGCAAATAGTCCAACGTAATCTTGCCTTCACAGAGTTTTCACTGAAACTTCTTCCTACCTTATCTTTCCTACAGCTACAGCCTGACCGGAGGACACGGCCAGTTCTCCATCAACCCGGCTACAGGACAGATTATCACCAGCTCCCTGTTGGATCGAGAGGACAGAGCCAATTACCAACTGCTGGTGGTGGCAACAGATGGAGGGCAGCCTGAGGGCTTGTCCAGCTCTGCCACCGTGTCTGTGACGGTGTCAGACATCAACGATAACCCTCCTCGCTTCCACCACCACCCCTACGTCACCCACATCCCCGCCTACACTGCAGCAGGTCAGTACACGTCTTTAAAGGCACCTGTTCATACTGTAACTGTGCTCTCAGACAAGCATCATGTTATTTGTCCTTTGACTATTGCAAAATACAGGAATTTAGCTTTTTTTCAAACAGTGCAACAACAGTCTTTTTTAGATATATATTATATTTAAATGAGGTTTTATAATTAAAGTACATTTTCCTTTTTTTCACTTTCAATGATTTGTTCTCCCAGTATACACATTATTTAAATATTTCCATGTGTATGCATCAAATGCTTTCTTTAAAATACATGTCCTTTGTGTCTTCAGGGTCTCTGGTCTTCGCTGTTACTGTCACTGACGAGGACTCTAGTTCCAACGCCCAGCTGCACTACTCCCTCATTGGACGAAACTCTGAGAAGTTCAAGATCGACCCCGTCCGAGGTGCCATCACTGCCATTGAAAAGCTAACTGGAAACACCGAAGTTACCCTCACAGTTCGAGTAAAAGACGGAGGAACTAACCCCAAAACGGACACGACCACCGTGACTGTCCGCTTTGTTACCGGAGGAAACTTCCCCGTCATCAAACTGAAGGAGCATGCCTTCACGTTCCCTGAGAGCCAGGCGACCAATCACGTTGTTACAACAGTCACTGGGTCATCTATGAGGGGTGGTCCTTTGTCGTATTACATCTCAAGTGGAAACCTGGACAATGCCTTCCATATTGATCAGCAATCAGGCGAGGTGTCCATCAGACATCCGCTAGATTATGAACACATTCAGAAGTACGTTCTCTGGATTGAGGCCAGAGACCAAGGCTTCCCACCGTATTCCACTTATGAGAAAGTGGAAATAACAGTGCTGGACGTGAATGACAATCACCCAGTGTTTGATAAGGATCCCTTCCATGCTGAGATACTGGAGAGCCTTTCACCTCAGAGGGTGTTAATCGTCTCTGCCGTTGATCTGGACAGCGGGCCTAATGGACAGCTTGAATATGCCATTATTGACGGCAACAAGGAGAACAGTTTCAACATAAATAGAGCAACTGGTGAAATACGATCCACCAGGCCTTTGGACCGGGAGAAAGTGGCTCAGTACGCTTTGAAAGTGAAAGCCACTGACCGGGGGTTGCCATCCAAAAACTCAGCAGTCAAAGTGATTATTAACGTCCTGGATGTAAATGACAATGCTCCACGTTTTTCCAAGATTTTCAGTGCTACAGTGGCTGAAAATGCCCCGGTGGGTTACACAGTCACCAGAGTCACCACCACAGATGAGGACGCTGGTTCAAATGCCATTAGCAAATATTCAATTACAGATACCAGTCTTCCATTCAATATAAATCCAAACACAGGAGACATAACAATAAGTAGACCGCTTAATAGAGAAGACACGGATCATTATATTGTCAAAGTGTCTGCCCATGACTCTGGCTGGACAGTTAGCACAGATGTAACCGTATTTATAACAGATATTAATGATAATGCCCCCAGATTTAGTCGTCCCTCTTACTATCTGGACCACCCAGAGCTCACTGAAGTGGGCTCCCTGGTCACACAGGTGTCCGCAACAGATCCTGACGAAGGTTTTAACGGCAAAATCTTCTATTTCATTCGGTCCCAGTCAGAGTTTTTCAGAATTAACTCCAGCACCGGAGAGATATTTGTGAAGCAGCAGTTAAGATATCAGAACTCGACAGGTGCCAGTAGTATAAATATAAATCGCCACAGCTTCATTGTCACAGCTTCAGACCGGGCAGTGAAACCTCTGATGAGTGAGACGACAGTGATTGTAAACATTGTAGACAGCAATGATAATCCCCCTGAGTTTGATTTACCCAGCTATTTTACTCCTGTCACTAAAAGTGTCAAGGTTGGCACCAGACTGATTAGGGTTGTCGCTCATGATGAAAAAGACTTTGGCCTTAATTCAGTTGTTGAGTACTTAATAACAGGAGGAAACAGCTCTAGTAAATTCAAACTAGATAAAACAGGTGGATGGATTACTGTCGCCTCCTCCCTTACATCTGATATGAATAAAGTTTTCCTCATTGACATCACAGCGAGTGACAGAGGAAATCCTCCTTTGTCGGCACGAACGACAGTACGCATTGCAGTCACGGAGGAAAACCACCACACCCCTGAGTTCTCACAAAGCCAAATCTCAGCGTCTGTATCTGAAAGCCTTGTTGTGGGAACGGCAATAAGGACCCTGTCTGCCAGAGACAAAGACAAAGAAATGAATGGGCTTATCACGTACAATATTACTTCAGGCAACGACCAGGGTCTGTTTTCACTTAATATTAAAACTGGACTTTTATCCCTAGCTCAGCCTCTGGACTTCGAAGAGAAGCAACAACATGAGCTCAGGGTTTCAGCCACTGATGGTGGTTGGATCTCAAAAACAAGCTATGTCACTGTTACAGTGCATGTCACTGATGTGAACGATAACCCCCCTGTGTTTGATCCTGAGGAGTACTTCCCTATTGTTCAGGAGAATGTTCCCAGTGGCACCACTGTGGTCAAGCTGAATGCCACAGACCGTGATTCGGGAGCTAATGCAGTCATGGCTTATGTGATACAGTCATCAGACAGTGACCTCTTTGTTATTGACCCGAACACCGGGACCATCACCACCCAGGGCTTCTTGGATTACGAGGCTAAGCAGGTCTACCATTTAACAGTGAAAGCTTTCAATGTCCCAGACGAAGAGCGGTGCAGCTTCGCCAATGTCAACATTCAACTTAAGGGTGCCAATGAATACGTACCCCGCTTTGTTTCAAAACAGTACTACTTTGAAATCTCTGAAGCCGCTCCAAAAGGCACAGTGGTCGGGGAAGTGTTCGCCAGTGATCGAGACCAAGGAGATGATGGAGTGGTTTACTACCTCATTTTTGGGAGGAGCAGAAAGAAAGGCTTTGGCATTAACAAGAAAACAGGCCAGATTTATGTCACAGGTAGTCTAGACCGTGAGAAAGATGAAAAGATTTCACTGAAGGTGTTGGCAAAGAACGCGGGAAGCATCCGTGGGGCTGATATTGACGAGGTGTTTGTGAACATCACCATCCTTGATGCCAACGATCCTCCTGTTTTCACCCAAGAACTCTACGATGTGCAGATCAGCGAAGGTCTCTCACCTGGAGGTCTTGTAACCTTCGTGAGTGCTGAGGACTCAGACTCTGTCCCAAGTTGGAGCAGGTTTTCGTACTCCATTGCTCCTGAATTTGATAAAAATGTGTTCACGATAAACCCAAAATCTGGCCAAGTGTCTGTGGCTGCAGAGCTAGACAGAGAAAAAACTCCTGTGTACAATCTAACAGTTCTTGCTGTGGATACTGGCACCCCCCCTGCAACTGGAAGCACCACAGTGATTGTGAACCTGGAAGATATCAATGATAACGGTCCAACTTTGACAACTGCTTATGCTGAGGTGATGGAAAATCAGAGAGCAGGCGTTGAAGTTACGACGCTTTCAGCGACAGACGCAGACCTAGCACCAAACCAAGGCCCTTTCCTATACAGCCTTCTCAGTTCTGGTTCTGCCAAAAGCTATTTCAGCCTTAGTGCAGCTGGAGTGCTAACCACCAGTCGTGAGATCGACAGGGAGCAGATTAGCGACTTCTACCTCTCTGTTGTGATCAAGGACTCTGGTGTGCCTCAGATGTCCTCCACAGGAACAATTCACGTCAAAATAAACGATCAGAATGACAATCCTTCAGAGCCGAGGTCTGTAGAAATCTTTGTCCACTACTTCGGGAACATGTTTCCTGGTGGATCTTTGGGAGATGTCAAACCTCAAGACCCTGACATTCAGGATAGGTTCCACTGCTCCCTTATTCCCGCTTCCTCCGGTCTGTTTAATATCCCGGCTGGAACGTGCAACCTCAACTCAAAATCTCGCTCAACAGATGGAACTTTTGAATTAACTGTCCGTAGCAGTGACGGCGTCCACGGGTCAGTCAGCAATACAGCTCGAGTCCTCTTCATGGGTTTCACGAATGCCACAGTGGACAATAGCATACTAATTCGACTCAACTCTCAAGGAGTCAAAAGCTTCCTTACCAACCACTACCTCAGCTTTCTACGTATTGCCAACTCTCAGCTTGCTGGCCTAGGCACCGGGGTGCTGCTTTATGGAGCATTTGAACTCAACAATCAGACTTTCCTCATGGCAGCTGTGAAACGAGGCCACGGACAATATGTCAACCCCAGTGGTGTGGCCACATTCTTCCAAAGTATCAAAGACATTTTATATAGACAGAGCGGGGTGCAAATAGATGCGGTGGACCATGATCCATGCACACGTAACCCGTGCCAGAATGGAGGCAGCTGCAAGAGGCGTCTCAGTGTCGGGCCTGATATGAAGACAGAAGAAAGTGTCCCAGTGATCCTTGTTTCCAACCACCCGCTGCAGCCCTACGCTTGCAGCTGCAGGCCAGGATACGCAGGAGCTCTGTGTGAGACAGACATAAACGAGTGCCAGCCATCGCCCTGCCACAATGGCGGCACCTGCCACAATCTGGTGGGAGGTTTCTCCTGCACCTGTCCAGAAGGTTTCACCGGGATGGCCTGTGAGAGGGATGTCAACGAATGCCTTTCCAATCCCTGCAAGAACGGGGCGCTGTGCCAGAACTTCCCAGGCGGCTTCAACTGCCTCTGCAAATCCGGCTTTGCAGGTACTATACACGCAGGAGTCACATTTTACATCTGCCTACACTGTCAATCATGTTATGCTTGGAAAAAACACATGTGGACCCACACACACACACGCACATTGACACTCACACAATAATGTACTCACGCATATGCTTTTGGGTCCAATGAAAATATTTACTTCTGAATGTTTCCAAGCAGTGTTTTAGCCATAGTGGTCAATCATGACTGCCAAAAACAGTTTGTTTTTTGGATTACTAGTTGGGCGGTATCAGCTGTGATGCGTATCAGCCTGCCATGTTTGCTTTAATAAAAAGGATGATGCGAAGCTGGCCCTAGTGAAGACTTGAGTTTAGTCTCCTTACACATTTCACCAGTATCACTTTTCATTGTGTGCCTTCATGTGCTTGCAGCTATGACCACACACAGATACACTCCAGATCTAACTGTACACAGATGGATTTTATAATCAACATTTGACACATTTACCTCAGTTTTGAGTTGTTTGATAAATGAGCAGCTTCATAACAGATCCAATCAGGCCTTTAATGAGAACACTGTATCATTACCCCTTGATACGAGGGGAGTAGATTTTAAGTGGATTTACTTCGAAAAGTCATTTGAATCCTGCATGTTGTCCTGCCGCTCACTGCATCTGAAAGACATTTTCAAAGCAGGCTATTTACCTCAAGTCAAGTCATTACTGTCCCTTTTTATTATGGCGATAAAATATTTGAAAAACGTTTCAAGATAAATTACCCTTGTGAATAAATGCACCTATTGACTTACAGTAGTTTGCATGCCCTCACAGTGAACTCTCAACCTCCTGTTTTCACCGCCTGGTTTTTGGCATTGGAATCAATCTCCATTAAGCAGCTTGTCTCAGGATTTACAGATTAAAATATATTTGCAGAATGTCAGTGTTTTTGTATTGTGCCATGTCTGGACCATATATTGCCTTGCCCCTTTTTTTCTATTATCCGTGTCACATTTCTTATCATGATGTACAGTTGCATCTTTCAACTCATTTTCATGTTGACATATATATGTGACAGTGATTTATGTACATTTGCGACTGTTTCTCTTTCTGCACTGCAAAAAAAAAGCCTTATCCAAACGTAATTTGAAAATCTGATTATTCTTAGTGAGAATAATCTGCCAATTGAGTGAGATCATGTTATTTTTCCAAAGAAAGTTTCAAGATGTTTTGGATAAAGTGATGTCATCTTGGACAAGCAATGTCTATTCCTCAATAGCATATCTGAAGTTTGGATAGAGTGAAACTTCACTAAAACAGATGAAATCACATCTTCCTATTATGTATTTTATGGTTGTTCCGACAAACATTTGATTGTAAGACTCGCTACAACTCTAAATGAAGTGTTGGAGCCCAGATTTTTCCTTTTTTTTGCAGTGCATTTCTCATCTGTGATGTGATGAAAGGCCTGCATGACTTGGCCTGTGGGGGAAATGAACTGAGTTCCCCTCAAGGTTTTCCTGTGTTGTCTGCCACCCCATCCATTTTAATTTGTGTTGTTCTGTGAACCCAGGCAAAACGTGTGATTCCATCATCAATCACTGTGAGTGTAACCCGTGTTTTAATGGCGGGTCCTGTCAGAATCTGGTGGATGAATATTGCTGTCATTGTCCATTTGGTAAGTAATAGTAGGAAACTTTTTAGGGTATTAGCGAGCCTGGGTAAATTGAAAAGCAAGATGTTTAAGACATGCAATCTCCCGTGCTCCAAAAGTCATGCTATAATAATCCCATTACTTAAAAGGGGCTACTGTCATTTCGTTTTGTGTCTCCATTTGTCATGATTATTATTTCTTCTGTCATCATAAGCCTCCAATATGGGCAAAAAATATAAAATGTAAGGATGCAAGATTATGATCCAACATCAGTGATATCTGCTTTTGGTACTACTAAATACAAACCTTAATATTATCTCTCGATAAAGATTCTGTTTTATGTGTAGATATTTTTATCTCACCGTAAATCATTCATTGGCTTCCTCTCTGATTCCTCTTTTGGTCTGTTTCTGTCCTCAGGGGTTTTCGGCAAACACTGTGAACTTAACAGCTACGGCTTTGAGGAGCTCTCCTACATGGAATTTCCGTCTCTGGATCCCAACAATAACTACATATATATCAAGTTTGCTACCCTGAAGAGCAACGCGCTGCTTATGTACAACCACGATAACCAGACCGGAGACAAGGCGGAGTTCCTGGCTCTGGAGATCTTCGAGGGACGGATGCGCTTCTCCTTCAACTTGGGAAGTGGAACTTATAAACTGATGACTATGATAAAAGTTTCGGATGGGCAGTTCCACACAGTCATCGCCAGGAGAGCTGGGATGGTAAGAACGTCTATTTTTATGGTAGATATTAGCTTACAGGTTTTTCATCGTGCATTCTTGAAAAATGTACAGCGCCACATGGTATGGACTGACAACGTGTGCTGCACTATCTATAGCATTCATGTCCTGTGTTTTATTGCTAAAACCTGCATCCACATTTGGCCTTAAATTCTCTTTTACACCATCAGATGATAATTAAACTTCCCCCAAACCGTGGGTAGCTCAGCTTATGGTTTTCAAGGTTTGTAATTATATTTTATTGCTCGTTGTGATTTACAATTCGAGGATCCAAAATGGCCCTGAAGGTTGAAACTCTGTCTCCTGTGCTCTGAATGAGAGGCTTCGTCCTGCCAGCAATGCAGTGGCAAGCAAAGAGGGGGGAAAGAATCCAAGCAGGCCCTGTCAAAGCTTCTATAATGTAACTCTCCTGCTGGACTTCAAATCTGTCATTTCCCACCATGCACCGAGGCTTTCATAGGAAGCTGGTAAAATCGTTAAATTGTCAGCTTTGAGAAGGTGCAGAGTGACGGGATGGAAAGGAATACAGCAAACGTGGAGACTGTCTGCGTCTATTGCCCTACAAATCAAATGCAGTGGTGGGCATGTAAGGGCTCTTGAAGAGTGAGACAGAAATGTGAGTGTGTCGCGACTCAAGTGGCGAGTCCCTCAGGCGTTGTAAGTGAACCTGATCACTGTGTTTGCAGAAGGTGCTGTGGGTCATTTCGGTGGTCAGGCTTGAGGTCTGCTCTCAGTTCCTGACTCCTGAATTCTGAGCCAATGTCAAAAGCAGACAGAAACCACAGACACGGTCATGCACTGCTTCACTGCGAAGGCTCCAAGTAATCAGAGGGAGCAGAAAAGTTAACAGATACTGTTACTATTGGAATTATAATCAGCGTCCAAATCCGTTTAATTGTCAAATGCAATAAATGACACACAATTTTCCTCGGCACAATGAGTTTCACAGCAGTAGGAATAATAAAGCAGTTTGCCCAAGTATCAAATAATGGATGGGTTCAATATGTAGACTGATATGAATGCCAATAGCTTTGTGACATCATTACTGGTTTTAATGCAAACAAATCAGTTTTCGATTTGAACCTGGGTGAATTCAGGAGTAAAGCAGCACCATTGATCACATTAGAGAAGTTGATATGATGATTTTGTAAGCAAACAGTTGTCTATATTTAGCAGATGGGAATGACATTTGTATCATTTGTATCTTGAGATAATGCATTAACGGCCCGTCCACACAGCGGCGTGCGTTGTCGCTTGCCAGCGGGCGTGTCTGAAGCTCGACCAACAACCAATCAAATGAATCTCCCGCCCCTGACACACAAGCAGCGGTTTGATTGGCTAGAGCTTGTACTGGCATATGATTCGATTGGCTGACGCTTCTGCCGAGGCGTCAAAAGTTGAACATTGCTCAACTTTTGCAGCGAGCAAACTGCTGTTCGGCGAAAAGTGACGTCACCCCATTCAAAGTGAATGGTGAAGCGTCAACGCACGCCGCTGTGTGGACGGGCCGTAAGTATTATCTCAAGATACAAATGACTGAAATGGAAAATAAACTTTTTAAATAGCACTTTACGTTAGTCGGTGGTGGAGACCAAAACTGAGCTAAAACGATGGTGAATATTGGAATTTCATTGGTTCAACACGACTCAAAGTAAATTACAATTTCATCCCCATCTGCTAAATATATGTATATATACATCATACATAATAAGGTGTTATCTCAAGATACAAATACGTGCAGAATAAAGCAATACTGTAAATAACATAAAAAATGATTCACGTTTAATGTAGTGGGATGGTGGCAGAATCCTCAAGATGTCTACTCTGCAAAGCTGGAGAGGAGTAAATTACATTTGTGTGAAATTAGATTAACATCAATTAGTGGTAGAGTAACAACAAACATGTGACAGTAACGGACTGGAAAAGATCACAGATGAGAACTTCCAAGCAAGAACACAGCTGCTTGTTGATTTTAAATTCGTGTTAAGGAGGAACAAACAACAACTTCTTCTATGAATGAAGTCTGTGAAATGTAGTTTGACAGATTAGGACTCGGCGTAGCTGATTAGCATTGGCAGCTAATCATCAACCCTTTTTTATTATTCTTCCCAGAAACAAGCTGAAAAATAATGCCTTAAAGTCATTACTCAATGCCTGCACCACAACAAAGAGCAATGCTATGGTCTGTCCATGATATTAGTCATGGCGAAAACAATGATGGCGCTTTCTTCATATTTCCTCAGATGTTAGCCAAGCACAAAAGCACGCTCCTCATCTTTTCGTGTTACATTCGGTATTCATTTCCAAGAGGAATCCTTGAGATTCATGTTTTCTCCACTACAGTGAGACACTTGACAGTAACTGCACTGTATTTAAGTCGTGGATGGAGTCCCTTTGATCACAGGAAGAGACATTAATAAGATGTTCATGTGGATGTGACATTCTTTATGGCACTTTAAAAATCCTCCAGTGTTTGAGACAAATATGTCTGGTTGTTCCTCGCCTTGCTTTTGTCACTGAATGTGCTTCTTTTTCTGTATACGTGTCTGATTCAAGTGTGACTCAAGTGTACTGTGAGGGAAAGTGTGTGTGTGTGTGTGTGTGTGTGTGTGTGTGTGTGTGTGTGTGTGTGTGTGTGTGTGTGTGTGTGTGTGTGTGTGTGTGTGTGTGTGTGTGTGTGTGTGTGTGTGTGTGTGTGTGTGTGTGTGTGTGTGTGTGTGTGTGTGTGTGCTTGGTGGGGTCGTGCTCCCCTGGATGATTTGTGTTGGAGATCCGGGCTGGTGTGGTCCGTGTTTACTTAAGATCCAGGAGAGGTTGAGCATGATTGCCCCGGTTTTTCAACACTTTCACACACTTTTCCGGACATTTTCCTCACCAGCCCATTTATTTTCTTCCTCGTAGGGTCGTTCCCTCTCAGAGCACAGAGGGAGCAAGAGAATAACCCACATCTGGATAAAAGCTTTGTGCCATTAACGGGAAATGGGAAATGTTTTGCTGTAGTGTATGGCATTTTCGTATGCCATTCTCCCATCAACCCCTGTGAGGAATTGATGAAAAATAATTGCCCTACATGCCATTTGGTGGGCAAAGCTCAAGCTAACAACAGGGCTTAGTTACAAGTTCTCAGGGAGAAATAATTGTAGCGGTTAAAGTAGCCCCTAGTGGGCTGAAGCAGAACCCTGGAGTGAGAGTTATGCTGCCGTGCATACGAAGATGTTCAGTCTGGAAAAAGGTTTTCAGTCATAAAAGATGTGCACACAAAAAACAAACAAAAAACAAAACATTTTTCAAAGGATTTTTAAATCTAGTCAGCAAAATAAGCATTGACATGCACATGTGTGCAAATCCCGTGACCGTCATTCATTGTGACATTTACAGAATGTTGCTAAATGCAGGCTTTGTTGTCTTTTCCAGACCATTTTCAATGTTTATGGAACATTTCAATATTTTTTTAGCGATCCGCATTTGCTTTTCTGGCAGAGTAACATTAGAAGATTGATATCACTCTCATGTGTTATGCTAAGTACAAAGCTACCACTAGCAGCTAACTTAGCTTGGCCCAAAGACTGGATGCAAGGGGGAACAGCTAGCATGGTTTCATACAAAGATAACAAACTCCAGCTACCATCACTGTTAGATATGTTGGTTCTTCTTTCACTCTCACGTCTGTACGCTGAATACAGAGCTAGCAGTCACAGCTTACTTAGCTTAGCCCAAATACTGGAAACAGGGGGAAACAGCTAGCATAGCTCCAACCAACAGTAACTAAACCCACCTACCTACACCGTTCGATGTGGGTGTTTTTCTTTGCTTTGATTAATGAGCATGTTCTACATCATTCCTCAAAAATATTGACTTTCCAGTAATACTATTTTCTAGGGAACATCTGGAATAGTACCATGACAATGTTTACTAAACCAGCACAAGTGACACACATGAACCTGATTATAAAGATGGAGAAACAGAGAGACTGTCAACCACAGTCTACCAGAAATAGTTGTTTTAAAAAGGAGTCTAAAATGAGGAGTAATTGACTGAAGCATTGCGACTTCACAGCTGTTTTTCTGACATGTGACATGCGTGTGTGTTTCTATCATCATATAGGCTGCATCGCTGACTGTGAACCAGTGTGGTGATGACCAGGAACCAGGCTACTGTGCTGTGAGCAATGTGGCAGTGCACACGGACTGGTAAGAATTCAAACACACACACACACACACACACACACACACACACACACACACACACACACACACA
>CALSBZ010046683.1:240050-275353 GCA_943591055.1 Gobionotothen gibberifrons | reverse complement strand
ACACACACACACACACACACCACATGCATGACACAGATGTTCTGTTTCTAGGATCCTAATGTATACATTGAAAGAGCGTTGACAGTTTAAGGTCCTAGGCTTGGAAAACTCAATGCATAATGAAATTGTCCGTGTCTGGGAAAAATAATGGAAAGTATGATAGAAACAATTGTTTTCTGTTTAAGTTATGGTTTTATTTTACCCCATGTTGTAGCACAAGACAATATTAATGGAAGAGAAGTAAGGCAAGTAGAGCAGAAAATGAGAGGAGGATGAGTTGTTTCTATTTTGTATTTCGAGAATGAAATTGAAGTGTCAAGTATAAAGTCGAAATGTTGATAGTAGAAGCTAAACATTTGAGCTAAATCACACAACTAGCATTATTGTTTAAAAGTTCGACTAGCTTTTATATGAACATTTTGGGGGCTTGCAAAGGTCAAACTATATAGTTATTAAAAAAAATGTCTATACCGGTAATCATCTGGCTGCCCCACTGATTCATATTTTGATCCGTTTATGATGTAAACCTTCAATAAATGACTGGACGATCAATGCTTCTACTCTGTACTCTGAAACGCTGTACATTTTGCTTGTATATGGGTGCGTGAGAGAAAGAGAAAGAGAGATTTGGCAGATGAAGAAAGGGCACAGAGGTCTACAGACGGTGAAACTCGCTGACCCACAGTGTCTTTCTGTGGAAATGTGTGTGTCTGTTAGTGTGTGTGCGTGCATACTTGAATGCATTGGATTCTTGTGCATATGTAATTTTGTGTCTGTGTGCATTTAAGTCTCTGTGCCTCTGTTCATATGTGTATGTGTGTATGTGTGTGTGTGTGTGTGCAGGATCCTGGACGTGCAGCCCAACCGGCTCTCTGTTGGAGGCGTCAGGTCAATAGAGCCCGTTCTTCATCGGCGCGGTCAAGTCGCCTCCCACGACTTTGTGGGCTGCATCATGGAGTTCAACGTCAACGGCCGCCCGCTGGAGCCCAGTCAGGCGCTGGCATCGCAGGGCATCCTTGACAGGTCGGCATAACCCCCCCCCCCTTTACTCCCGTTCCCCCCCTCCATCATCTCCCTCTTCTTCCCATCTGTCCGTCTTCTCTAACCTTGTCGACTCTCACTGTGGGACATCTGTTCACACTCCCAAACCCTCTCAAGAGTTTTTTAAAAGTTTTTTTTCATAATACACATTTTTGACGGGGGAAACCAATTGCAGAATTCCGGAGATTTCTTTTTTCTTCTTTTCTGTCCCGCTGGTGAATACTGAGGCGAGAACAGATCTTTTAATATGCAAATTATCTCAGGGTTCTTTATGTTTTGCCGCACGGGGAGAGAAATCAAGGCTCATCTGCCCCGTTTCTCTTTCTGAGTTTCTTCTTTCAGCGGACCCCCCGGCTGCAGACTGAGTGGCTGACTTGTCAAACTGACGTTGTGTTTGTCGTTGTGTGTGCAGATGTCCGAGACTGGAAGGAGCCTGCACCGCCAGCCCCTGCAGACACGGGGGAACCTGCTTGGATCGCTGGTCCTGGCAGCAGTGCCAGTGCGTGGATGGCTTCACCGGCAAATTCTGTGAGAAATGTAAGTACATCCCTTTGAAGTTGTACTGCTGACTCTGCACTTACTAAGGAATATTCTATCATGATTATTTATGATCCTTCCCTCATGAGTCATCAAACTGCACCATTTAGCATAATATAGACCACATCACAGCAGCTTCATTTCAAAGTATTTGTGTATTTCCTTTTGTAACCACTACAAATTGTTTTCTACTTTTTTATTTATTGAATTAGTTCACTGGACCATACATGTACTTTGTTCAAAAGACAAAGAAATATGCGTTATTGAATGCCTTTAATCCAAAAGCAAAAAAAATGAAATATATATATATATTTAATAAATATATAAATACTCCACATCAGAGAACTTACACTAATCTAATTACGCTACTGTGTAGGTGTTACATTAGGTTAAGCAACGTTGCATATCATCAATACCACACTTATTTTGAAACCTTATTATTACTGGTTAGTCTGGTTACCTCTGCACTTCATTTGTCTCTGTTCACCATTGGGTTTGAGCTTGTGGTAAATCGTTTGATTTGCCTCACGACAGACGATCACAGAACTTTTCCTTTAACAAAACTGAAGCGTACTCTCTCAGTCTTGTGTTTCATCTCCAGAAAATAAAAATATAAACATGCCAGGAAGAAGAGAGCAGGGAAAGTAGGAACATCCTCTCCACAGAAGGAAGCAATGAGGTCTTAGAGAAATGTAAAAAATGTTAAGCCAGTGCCGTGCCTCAGATCCTACCAGCCATCTTCATGTTGTGGTTACAGTGTATGTTGTCAATCTTACCCATCAGTCAGTGTCTTAGCTAAGCTTATCCCTGCATTACAGCAAAACGTGTGCTGCTAGAAGCCTGGCAACTTTTTGGAGGGCTGGTTGGTTAAATACTAGCTCATTCAAATTACAACCAACATGGATCTTCACCAGAAAAGTTCATTTTGTGAACTGCATTTACTTACACATTAGCGCTGTTTAAATGTGTTTTGTCCAAATATGAAGCTCATACTCAGCAGCAGAAATGTGTGTGTCAATGTCCACCAAAGTATTCCCACAGATGTAAAAAAAACCCTGATTCACCAAACAGATTTTGCCACAGAACTTTGACATTTTCAAAGCTGGTGTGGCGTCATCTTGAATCCAGCCGCAAACTCAGTGACCGTACGATTTCGCTTTATACTGCTCTGTGCCGTTTATTCAAGAAATTATAAGGGAGGGAGAAGGAGACTGGCATTAATTAACATCAAACAGTTGAATTTAATTGACCATTTTACATTATTACAAAAACAAAATACGTATATTTTCATTTTATTTGAGTATTTAAATCAACTTTGAAGGGGGAGTTGCTCTGCTCTTTTGATTGAGACTCGTCCCTGGTCTTCACATTTCAAAAATATATTTGTTTTATTGCTTCATTCATATTTGTAATGGCCGCAGATGTCATACTCGTTAGGGTTAATCTGACATCATATGAAAGACACATTTTAAGGATTGTTTGCTGGATACACTATTTATCAACAGTACTGTATAATAACTATAATAATCTTGAATTGTAACTTCAGAAAAACGTGAACATATCACATTCTGGTATGCAACACGTATTCTGGTGTGAATATGAAGTTTAGGAAAAGCTGTTCTGCCTGATAAGTAGTTCACTTCCTGTTTGCCATCAGGAGTTGTATATTGTGGTCATAGATACGCACCGTTCATAGTATATTTGTCTAGAGCCTTTATTTCTGTACAACCCTTTTTGTAGAGATATTGTGAATAAGGGAAAAAGAATGTGAATTTCAAGATGTATAAAAGTAGCCCAAAGCACAACATAAATTCACACACTTTATTTTTCATCAAGCAATGACCAGAAATGTGTTGGATTACATTTCCACTTAAGCTATTAATATGAAACTCTGAAGCGAGTGTAGTTTCATTGTCTCTTCCACTTAGAGAAGCCATTTGTAACCACTTGCGAGAATGTAAGGACCAGTTAGTGGTTATGGCACTCGGACTAGGAAAATAAATTGCGCCTTAAGAGCAAACATGTAAGTTTTACAGTCGGCTGTGAAAAAGGATTAGGTTTACTCTCCATCTTTTCTCTCCCGCAGACATGACAGCGGACACCGCCCTGTCCCTGGATGGCACCGGGCGCCTGGACTACTCCCTGAAGCAGGGCCCTAAACGGGACGTCCTCCTGAAGCAGGCCCTGCAGGGCGCGACCTCTGACCCCGCCGGGCCCAGCAGCCTGGAGGTCAAGTTCAGGACGCGGAGCAAGAGCGGCACTCTGCTGCACGTTCAGGAGAGCAGCAACTACACCACTGTGAAGGTGAGGGAGGAAGAGTTTAGACAATTGATTTAAACATTGCTGCCTGTTTGAATAGCAGTGGTGCTAGAAGTAATCGGATCCATTAATGCTGGAAACTGACATTTTGTTTAGAAGAATAGCTCACTATAATGTGAATCAAAACAGTGATGTAAATGCATAATGAAAAGATGATACAACTATGAGAGTTATAATACACTATGTGTCACGATCACAGGTACAGATCAGAACCCAATAGCACGACACAGATACAACCAGTGTTTTGCAATGTTCAGTTTATTCAGGTCTGGGACAGGCAGGGTCAAAACCAGGAAATTCGTCAGACAGGCAACCAAAACCAGACAGGGAGCAGGCAGGAACTCGAGATCTGAATACAGGCAGGCAGACAGGGGTAAAAAACCGGGCAATAACACACACTGGAGAGCTTGGCGGAAACGACAAGACAATCTGGCAAAGGCCAAGTGATAGTGAGGTGGTATAAATACTGTGGAGTGATGAGGGAATGAGTAACAGGTGAGGGGAAGGGCTGGGAAGACCAGGGGTGTTTCTCAATCGCGAGGATGCTGGCTTCGTAGTCGCGTACTTCCAAGTCACTTCCTTCAGAAACGAAGCAAGTATACTTCCAAGCCACGGCTTCGGAAAACGAAGAAGAATGGAACAGGCTAACAAGTGTGCCACTCTCTCTAACGGTTTCAACATAAGCTGTACCGAAAATAAATACCTCACGATGTCTATCTAATTATGTGTGCTGCGTCGGTTCAGCCATTCTCCGCAAGGGTTTTTGAAATTGGTCCGTGCGCAAAGCATTGTGGGGATTTTAAGGATGCAAAGTCTACCCATGTGCAGCCTCGAAATTTCCCCCAAACCAAGGACGCAGCCTCGGTGGAATTCCAAGTATGCTGGAGATTGGAACAGTCCTTCGGCGGCACTCTATGACGTAGCATCCTTGAAATATTGGCTTGGAAGCCAAAATCCTCGAGATTGAGAAACGGCCCAGTTGAGGGAAGTGAGCTGATTACAAGGGCCTGGAGGAAGGCGGGATCTGAAATGACAGGAGAGTTAAGATGAGCCAAACCAAATGAACAACAATAGATGTGTCACTGTGACACTATGATCCTTGCAAAAACTAAATGTCAGCAAGTATGTAAAAGAAGCAATGTAAAAGTACAAAAGTATTCGCATCAAATTATATTTTTAGTACCAAAAGTTAAAGTACTGGTCGTGATGAATGGCACAAATAAGCACCATATAGTGTTCATAACTTAAATGTTGCACTTTTTATACACACACTGGCTAATTTTACCTAACTTTTCGCAATGTATAGCGATGTATATTATATATATTTTGTATTATAATCTAAATCTGCAAAGTAATTAGTAACTACATATGTAAAATAAATGTGAAAAGTATAACAATTGCCTACAAAATGTAGTGGAGTAAAAGTATAAATTATCTAAATTTGAAAATAATTAAGTAAAGTACAAGTACCTCCTTTTTTAACTTAAGTACAGTACTTGAGATGAACAGTATACAGAGTGTACTGCGCTTTAATGAGTCACATGCTAACTTCATCATTATGTACTTTCCAATATTTCCATACCCTTCCTATTTTTAACAGAAGCACTGCTGTGAATACCTCTAAATTATGAAAGGCATCACCCCAGGTAGTAGTTTCACAATAAAAGCCTTTGAGGGAAGTAAACGTCGCTGAACTGTTGCAAGTGTTCATGGGAGGAAGTCTGGAGTTTGCATTATCAGCACACAACAGCAAGTTAATATAGCCAACCGGAGCAGATGAAAGAACAGGGAGTCTTCCTCCTGAAACATTAAAATACACTTAAACGATAAATAAAGGTTATTTCGGTTGAAGTAAATCCTGCCAACGACTGACAGTGTTCCTGCTGTTTGACCTCAATAGTTTTATAGTAGTATTTTTTATGTTGTGTGAAGCCAACGACCATTTTCCTCCAGATATACAACAGAAGCTCCTAAAAACATGCACATCCAACCACAAGTCTCACTTCAACCATTTTCAACTATTTAATTTGGAGAATCAGCACGCATAATGTGTGAGCTGTTAAAAGTAATTGTTTGGACTTTTTTAAATGAGTTTGTATTCAACCAGAGTCACTGTGATACCTACAGTGTTGCCCCCATTTTGGAGAAAAAGTCTGAAAATAGCAGCAAAACCTTTTTTAGACACCGGAAAAAATCAATTTGTGTTAAAGTTCTGGCTTTATTTAGGATGTTTTCACGTCCACACAGCGGCTTTGGAAAAAGCTTGCCGGCGGGCGTGTCTGAAGCTCGACCAACAACCAATCACATGAATCTCCCGCCCCTGACACACAAGCAGCGGTTTGATTGGCTAGAGCTTGTACTGGCATATGATTTGATTGGCTGACGCTTCCACCGAAAGCTTCAGAAGCTTCAAAAGTTGAACATTGCTCAACTTTTGAATCCTGAAAATCCTGGAAATCCTGAAAATCTCCGCTTTACTTCCCACAATGCAGTTCGGTGGAAAGTGAGGCAAAGTGACGTCACCCCATTCAAAGTCAATGGGCAGAAGCGTTGGAAGATTTTATTAACGCTGCTGTGTGGAGGGGCCGTTACTGTGAGACAGCCTTTTCAATCCGGAAACTTAAGCTGTTATCTCAGCCCTCTTCAAAATCACCAGACTCCATTGACAAAATAAATCATGTTTCCTGGCAGAAGGCAGGAGTTGCTGGTTGACTTTTGCATCCATCAGTTGGTTTGTTTGTGTTAATGTGTGACTTTGGTGAATCCAAACGTTCACTTTAAAACACCAAAGTAACATTCCTCCACAAACAAACTCAGCCACACACGTCCCCATGAACAGATGGTGGTATTTCCCTAAATTAAAAATTAAGATTCAGCTTAGTTTGGCATCAGCTAATTGGCCCGCTAATTTACCAGAGCAACAACTGTTTATGTAAGCGTCCGCCAGCAGCCATACTAGCAGACTTGGAAAGGCTCATTAGCGAATGTGTGAGTTATAATTAGTTCATGATCATGATTAGCCTCTGGTGCCAGGACACAAATCATCTCTGGCTCATCCATTTGTTTCAAGTGACACAGCAGAGGCTCTGCAATATGGCTGCCAGATGATTTGTTGTATCACCAAAGGCATTTAAAAGTGTGTTGTGTGCAAACATACAGTAAGCTGATACTAATATAACAAATTCTTGCTTGAAGAAGATTGAGCTTATTGTCATTACGTAGTACAGGTACTATGTAACGAAACGGTTTCTCTGCATTTGACCCATCCTAGTGTTAGGAGCAGTGGGCTGCCATTATGTACGGCGCCCGGGGAGCAGTGCCTTGCTCAGGGACACCTCGGTAGCAATTGGTCTTTCGGGGACTTGAACTAGTGACCTTCCAGTTGCCAAGTCTCTATGGACTTAGCCACCACCGCCCATGTGTGTGTGCATGATTTCAACTCTGCTTTTTGGGGTTTCTTCTTTCCTGTAGTGTGTTATATAGGTTTTACGGCATTTGTTTACTTCCGGAACAGTTGATATAGTCAATTTCAATGCCTGAAATAACTCCATTGACCTCCTTTGTTTACTTCTGGAACCAAGTGACATCAGTATGTAACACTGTCGAGCGCTCCAACACATTGTACGTGATCTCTAAGCATTTGACCAATCACAACAGAGCCGGCCAGCTAACCAATCAGAGCAGACTGGGCTCTGGTTTTAGACGGAGGGTGAAAAGAGGTGCAGCAGCACAGGCAGTATGAGAAAAATAAAGAGCTTTTTGAACATTAAAGCATGGAGACATGTCCCAGTAGAGACACTACATACTAATAAGAACCTTAAAATGAGCAGATTCGTACCCCTTTAATCACAGCAGTTATCACCCACACTCTGTCTCTAACTATAGGCAAACTCTGTGGGGCTTTTTTAGTGTAGTTCCTCTTTTTTCTTCTCTCATCCTGTTCACCCCCCTTCCCTCTCACCCATTTTGGGCAGCTGCCCAAAGAGGCCTAAGCGCTCATTCATCCTCTTACATTTTTTCTTTTTCGACCCTCTCCGCCCTCATCACCAGCGACCCCTTCCCACTTTAGCATCAGCCTTTCTCTCTTATGAATTTGTTTTCCGGAGCCTGAATCGCCATCACAGCTTCCTAAACAATCTGAGGAAGTATTATAAGTACCATGACGCCTAAAAAAAAGTGGGGACGCGGGGGAAAACGTACTCTCAATGTACTTTGTCAAGAGTCTGGATTATATATACTGATATATTAAAAAAACAACCGTGTTTAAAGATGTTTAATAGATAAACTTGATGATTGGTTTTCCAGGTTTAGAGCAGGTTTTCTTTGGCTTTGGGGACTTTCCGCTTTTCCATTTTAAATCAATTCTTCCGGAAGCTACTTATCATTGGTGATTTTTTGGGTCTTTGAAAAGGGAGTAGAGTGGGATTACTTTTCCATCGAATGGGGAGTACACATATGAGATTACCATACGCACGGTAAGCCGCACATTTGTTGACCGTGCCAAAGTGAGCTTGATTAATTTCTTTTAAAGGCACTCTCTTGTCCACTCTTCAGGAAAGAAGCTTCACCAGTGGGCGTTTTTGAATGAGCGCGTTTCCTCTGAATTTGTTGTCAGTGAGCTTCTGGTCATCATCTGGCTGAATAACATTAGCTGCACACGAGTTGTGAGAACATGATTTAGTGCAGCGCGTCCCGCCGGGAGGAAGATTTACGAGCGTCAAGCTGCATTTTTGTTTTCGATCCCTGACCTCAGCATCAGATTGTGAACGCAGAGTGGTTGTAGTTCTGCAGGGAGAAGACTTCCTCTCATCGCTCGTGATTCATGCTGACATGATAAGTCATTGCATTAAAACACTGCATTTTTAACCCTGTGTCTCTCCTCAGAGAACATTATCTATCGAACGCTTGAAATTAATTATAAGAAACTGCAGATTCATCAACCGTCTTATCCAGTCTGTCTTCTCTAAGCCATGATGTGCAGTTTAAAGTGGATATTAAAGGTGCCCTATCATACTGTTTTTCATCAGTATATTATAGGTCTCAGATATATACAAAACATGTCTCTGAAGTGTTTGGCTCTGAACACCAAACAGATCATTGCAGCATTACCCATAATCCCCTCTGTTTCAGCCCTGTTTCCAAAGTGCTGATTCTCTGTCTGTTACTTTAGATGAACATAAGGAGCCCCTCCCCACGCCCCTCTGAGAGACATTTGGTTAAAAAGAACTCAATGGTGCTCTAGGAGGAGATTCAGGTGATAAGGTGGGGGGGGGGTTACCTTGGTTGGTGATTAGCTAAAAAGCCAAACAAAATCGTTATGACATCATAAAGCGGCCAAAATCTGATCAGCTCATTTTCAGACAGGTTTTTATAGAAATGGATCAGGACAAAAAGAGAGAGAATCTTTGTTCCTGAAACTTTCAGAATCTCTTTCCACAGAGGGGTCACATGTTGATGTAGAAGAGACATGAAAAAGTGCATTTTGCATAATAGGAGACCTTTAACATGGATCTGTTTTTTCTTCTCCCAGCTGAGGAACGGGAACATCCACTACATCTCGGATGCGGGCGTCGGGGGGAAGGTGGAGCGGACTGTGGGCGACGCCGTGCTGTCGGACGGTCAGTGGCACACGCTCCAGCTGCTGAAGAACGGCTCGGCCACACTGATGCTGGTGGACGGAGCGCACCCCCGGGTCATCCAGCACCCCACGCAGGACTTCGGGGGCCTCGGAGTCCTGACCTTTTCCCTCGGAGGAATCCCACCCGGACCTGCGCAGCAGAAGACTGCAGCAGGTGAGGCAGCACTGAGGATTCATTATGTGTCTGGGTTGGGGAGTAGAAGGGTAGAAGGTCATGGGTTCAAGTCCTTTCTTACTATTATTGAGTGCTGAGACACTTTTTACTGATTGCCAGTTTGATCCCAGAGAGGCTACTAACAAAATGTATGTGTTATTTTGCCCTAAAGATGTAATTGGACACACAGTAGGGCTATTTCCTTTTTTACAAACTATGAATTCTAACCTCTTACTTTCTTGTACCATATTTGTATATTTAAGTAGATGTTAATGATAAATAAGTGGAAAAAAATAATTCTCCTTACAGATTTTATAAGAGATATTGGTTAAAATCATTAAAATATACTTGTAGCACTGTATGCGTACGGTTATAAGCACTCATCAACATGCAAACGCTTTATAACAAGAATCAAAACACTTTTCATTATTTTTAAATGACTTATATGGTCAAGTGTTATTATACTTCTTTAATGCTGGACACTGACATATCTTTAAAAAAAATGACTCATATTATAATGTATCAAAACAGTTAGTATAATGCATAATAAAAAGATTATAATGTATTACGACTATGAGAATTATCATACATTATGATCCTTGTGAAAAAAAATATTATGATAAAAATAAATCACAGTTTAGATGTGGCCCTCTTCAAAACTATCCATGATAGTCAGACACTTGCACCTGCACATCGTATTTACATGTATGTGTGTGAAAGTACATGTGTATTTACGTGATATGTCAAAACAAATACCGAAGCTTACATAAAACTGGCGTTTGACCAAGTCGCCCACCCCTTACCTTCTGTATATTACTAATGCAGCAGCACATGGTATGGAAACCTCTTAATCATATCTTAAAGTGTGTACACATGCACATGCTGTACTGGTGTGTGACGGAGAAGCGTTTCAGCCTTATAAATCCAGGACACACCGTATTTTTTCCCCAAATGAATTTATAGTGTGCTTCTCAAACTGCAGACCATATTTGGTGGCGGTCCAACAAAAAACCTGGCCTGAAATCTGTTTCTCTCCACGCTGCTGAGATTTACCTGCTATGCATTTACATTAGTTACATAAATGTTTCTTTATCAGAATATCGTGGACAAAATGACCAAAATTGATTTAATTTGACTTTGTCTTGGAACACCCGCCCTTTTTTTTGTCCCATTTCCACGGACTTCTTATTTTAGTTTAGACCTAAATCACAGATCAGATGTCCTCGAGCCTGATCTGGAAACAGTTTGGAAAAGGTGAAAGAGAGGCTTTCCAGAGGGAGGTAATGAAACACAGTCCACTTTAGAGATGTCACGGGAGGGAAAACTCAACTTATCCTATGCTCAAATGTAATAAAAAAAAAGGTAATTTGTTTTACCATAGAGACCTGGGCATACATTAAATACTGTGGTTCTGCAGATCTGTGGCGTTACGTCAGTGTGTCTGAACTGTTGTGTCTTGTATACATTTTTCAAGAGATAATGAAAAGGCACAACTGGATTTAATCTGCACCGGGATAAATTCAATAAAAAAAAATCTATTTACATCGGTGAGGCGGTGCTGTTGGGCATCACACGAAGAAAAAGATTGAATTAGACACACAGACGTTCATCCAACCCAGATGTGTGTCTCGAAGCAATACAAAGCTCCGACGATGGATTCTCTGCTAGAAAATATTTTGTATTATTTTCAAATGGCCAGCTATCGATTCTTTGAATATGTATTTTTTTGTCCTAAGCTTGAACCAATTACCCGACTAAGCAGAATTGCTTTAACTCTGATTATAGCTCCCAGTTCCTATTTACGAGGAAGTGATCCAGCTCTGGCAGACATTTTGAAAATTAGTCTGGTGGCAATCGGAAATGACTCCCCTCCAGGCCAATGTTATGTCCTTTTCAGCTGCTGATGTCTGCTTCTTGTTATCTGAACTTTTTCCCTCTTTCATTCGCAGGTTTCGACGGTTGCATGGCCTATGTGAAGTACAATGGGGAGAACCTGCCGTATACCGGAGATCACAACCTGGTGACCTTAACCAAGACCAGTTCTTCTGTTAAGATAGGCTGCAGGGGTCCCAACCTGTGTGAGAGCAGCCCATGCTGGGACGGCTTGATGTGCGTCAACCAATGGTACACCTACCAGTGTGTCCCGCCCGGCGACTGCAGCTCGAACCCCTGCCAGAACCAGGGCAGCTGTGTGCCGGACCCCCGTTCAGGATTCACTTGCGTCTGCTCCGAGTTCTACACGGGCAAGATGTGTGAGACCCTGGTGGCGTGTCTGGGCGTCCAGTGCCCTCAGGGTAACGTCTGCAAGTCAGCCAACAACGGAGGGTATGTCTGCAGCGCTAACCCCACCGCGGAGACGATGGTCCTTCCCATCTGGGCGGTGCCTGCTATCGTTGGCAGCTGTGCCACCGTCCTCGCCATGGTGGTGCTCAGTCTGATCCTGTGCAACCACTGCCGGGGCCGCAACAAGACCAAAGTGCCAAAGGAACCCAAGGAGAAGAAACCCAAGGAGAAGAAGAAGAAGAAAAAGAAGAAGGGCAGCGAGAACGTAGCGTTCGATGACCCGGATAACATCCCACCATATGGTGACGACATGACGGTACGGAAACAACCAGAAGGGAACCCCAAACCGGACATCATTGAGAGGGAGAACCCCTATCTGATCTATGATGAAACAGACATTCCCCACAACAATGAGACCGTCCCCAGTGCTCCCTGCGCCCCCTGTAGCGGCCCAGAGGCAGATATTGAACACTACGACATAGACAACGCCAGCAGCATCGCCCCGTCGGATGCCGACATCATCCAGCACTACAAGCAGTTCCGCAGCCACACGCCCAAGTTCTCCATCCAGAGACACAGCCCGCTGGGCTTCGCCAGACAGTCTCCGTTACCCCTCGGAGCCACGAGCTACAACTACCAGCCTCAGTACACCCAAGCACTGAGGTCCACCCCGCTCAGCCACTCCCACTCAGCCTGCCCCACCCCCAACCCTCTCTCCAGGCACTCACCAGCCCCGTTCAACAAGCCCTCCTCCTTTTACCGGAACACCCCGACCAGAGAGCTCAACCTGGCCCGGCGTGAGGGCAGTCCGATGGACATGCACAACGACATGTGCCAGCCCCCGCCCATGTTCAACTACGCCACCCGGCTGGGGAGGCGCAGCAAGAGTCCGCAGACCATGGCCGGCCACGGCCACACCTCCAGGCCCGGCAGTCGGCTCAAGCAGCCGATTGAGCAGATCCCTCTGGAGACGGGGCCTCCTGTGGGGCTGTCCATCGAGGAAGTGGAGCGGCTGAACACGCCTCGCCCGCGTAACCCCAGCATCTGCAGCGCGGACCACGGGCGCTCCAGCTCGGAAGAGGACTGCCGTAGACCGCTGTCGAGGGTCCGCAACCCTGCCGACGGCATCCCTGCCCCGGAGACGTCTTCAGAGAGCGACTCACACGACTCCTTCACCTGCTCGGAGATGGAGTACGACCGGGAGAAGCCGGTGACTTACAACTCCCGAGTTCCCAAGCTCTCGCAAGTCAACGAGTCAGACGCTGACGACGAGGACTACGGCGGGAGGCTGAAGCAGCGGCGGTACTCGAGTCGGAGGGCAGAAGGAGGGCCGGGGATTTCCCAGATGCCTCCGACGGAGCAGCATTACACACTGCCCCACAGACTGGGCCAGCAGCCAGGGGGCTTCAACTGGGACAATCTGTTGAACTGGGGTCCCGGCTTTGGACATTATGTGGACGTGTTCAAGGACTTAGCCTTGCTTCCTGAGAACGCGTCGGCGAGAGACATTGAGATGAACAGTGGGGACGGCTCGGTGACCATTCTAAACGAAGGAGAAGCTGAGCAATATGTATGAGACTATTTATTACGATGTTGTAGAATATGGTGATGTTCTCCATTCAAGAAAAAAAAGAAAAAAGGAAGACTGTATATTTCAAGAGAACATTGGACTACATGTTTTTTTATTCACAATTACAAGACGACTTTCAATGCAGTAAGGCAGAAAAATGGCACCTGTAACATGACAGATTTTGTCTTCAGCCACCTTGGTTTAGTTTACCAGTCTTTTCTAGGTCCAAAGTCAACTGTGCATTCATGTCTCTGTGGCCTCATTACAACGTATCCATTGACCCCGAATGGCTCAAAAAAAAAGAAACCCATGCCTGAATTCAATTTAGTGACTGCAAAGCTCCGTTCACATTATCTTGATCAAACATTTCTGTTTTTTATTACCGACATTGCCTCTCCTTTCCTAAAATGTCTGTCACATTCGCACCTGAGAGATAAGACGGTAGATAATATTAACACTCACGGGAAGAAAATTCCAGCAGTCAATTTTTAATTTACTTAAAAGGAAGCATGTGTGTTTGATCCGACTGCACCTGTGACAGGACACGGCCCTCGTTAGCTCGCACGGTATGGCAGACCCCTCCATATATGATCCCTTTTCTCTTTGCCCTGGTGTGTTTTCTCACAGAAGACTGGCTAAACACTCCAAGAGTGAGGATTAATAAAATCGCCTGCCTTACAGACATTTGAGGATTTCAGTTCAGACTTTTCCTCTTCTGTTTTTCTGGCCTGAGTTCAGGAGAGGAGATTTTGGCGAGATAGTGTTTGTCATTTTCTGACCAGCCAAGCGTTTAATGATGATGTATGAATCCCATAAACATGACCCCAACTAAAACACTATGAACTTGTGTACATTTTTTTTTTATTCATGAGAAATCATGGAGTCATTTGTTGTTGTCCATTATTTTGACATGTATGGTTTCTACATTTTTGTACTGTTTATTAACTTAAATTACTTAAGCTGTGTTTTTATGGATATTTTCATATGCTGAAATGTATGTTCTTACTTTCGGGGAAAGTAAGATTGAAGACTTATTTTTTACATGTGTTACATATGTAACATCAGTATTTTCCACTTTTGATAAAACTATAACATGCTGTATGCTTTGTACCTGTAAAAAGCCAATAACAGAATAAAAAAAGTATTTATTTAAAACCTGCTTTTAACTTTTTCTTTCCTGCAGTCGTATGCAACTGATTTAGCATGTCAACGTTGGCAGTTTCTAAAAATTGTCAGCTCAGAATATATCCCATCCTTAATCTTTTGGGTGCTAAGGTATTTAATATTCAAGGCTCACTCTGTGCCGTCTTTAAATAAAACCGGGTCTGAGCAAAACAAGGCATTTCAGGACCCGAATGAAACTGAGACATCTCTGTCTCGGCCAAGCTAAACATCAAGCGGACTGCGAGACGCAGGGCCCTATATTGCTTTCAACAATTATTTACATCTGGCTTATTGAGCAGAACCTCTTTTTTGTCATAGCTCAGTGATTCGGTATGCAACATGCTTATCTTCTCTGTCATCGGGGGGAGAGGGGCCACGAGAGAAAACGCAGGGAGCCGTGAACCCGGCGCAGAGTGACAGCCCGAATCTGGTTAAATTAAGTCGGGACTCGGGGAGGGGCTCGCCCATGCAGAGAGCTCTGTTGACCGGAGCCTCTTTGGGAAGGCCGTACCACGCTGATGCTGGGATAATAATAACACTAGCAATGATAATGAGAGTGTGTGTGGGTGGTGGGGCGAGTAAATGGGAGATGGATTCAAATAAACCTCACAGCATCTCATCTGCTGTGACTGAAAAGTATCAGTCAACTCCCCTATAGGTGAGCTTGTATACACAAAGAGGACATTGTTCTACATGTAAAACACTCATGAGGACTGACATGAATCTGTCTTCCTGATTTTCATCTGGGCAGGGTTTCTTTTTTTCCCACAAGTGCTGTTTTTGGATATTGTCCAGACGGCTGCTGGACTTCACCGAATGGCAGAGGAGCTTATGATGTGTTTAAGGATTAATGGCAGTGTTTAGCTTAAGTGCGAACGCTGCATGTTAAATTATAGGACATGGCCTTTAGACAAATACAACTTGTGTTATTCCTGTCGAAGCAAATGGTGCTGTTTCAGTGAGCAATGACAAAAGAAACTGCTAATGCTGCAGCAAAGTAATCATGTGTGTGCTTCATAAAGTCACGGAGATGTTTGCAAAGTGATTTCCAAAAGTTAGGTGCCAATAAGTCAGCCATAATGTGTTCTGCAGATCTACACACTGAATGCATTCATCTTGAATGAAGGTGTGAAAAAAGCAGCGTTGGTTTTCCCATGGAGCTCCCACTGACGTGTTTCCCTCCGAGTCCACAAATGTCATCAAAACATAATTCCCATTAAGATGATTTCCCTGTTGACTTAAGAGTTTCCCCAGTATTTATAAAAGGATGTGGCACTGAGCTGTGAGTGACTTCCTTGAAACAGAGAGTTCCTCCCACAAAAATCCTCCTGAAAAGCTTGTTTATAGAGATTGATTATTCTGAGCCTCGGTGTCCTCGTACAGCTGCAGCGCCTCACCGAGTCTCATTTAAATGACTCATAATTAAAAGCACATTCATCCCTGAAACAAAGAACATGCTTCACTCTTACTCTCATGTGTTGGTGTTAAGTGACTTTTGATGGTGCACGTGTGTTAAACAGCCAGTCAGCGTGAACTTCATCAAAACCTCGAAACTAATTTAAAAAAACACTATAAACTCCAGATATTCTAAACAAAAACTGTGTTTTTAATAAGATTTTAGGGCAGAACTCAGCTTGAACAGATGGGCTTCCCTGGCGCCACTTCCTGTTTTTCTTTCTCTCCCCCTCCCCTGTTTTCTCTTCAGGTGCTAACGAGAGGACTGGCTTCCACCTGTGTAGTCCTGTAATGCTACTCATTGGTTCCTTCAGACATTGACCTGGTCAGGGATCATCAGTCAGGGACCTTAACCCTCCTGTTGTCTTCGGGTCAAATCTGACCGATTTACTACTTTCATCAATCCTAACTTTTTAGTTTTACATTCGATTGCATTAAGACTTTATGATATCCTTCACAGTAGACATTTGAACATATACTATTGCTGATCACCACTTCCATTGCATTTTGGATGATTTAGTCAACTTTGAAACACCCATGGTGTTCCCGGTCAACACACACACACACACACACACACACACACACACACACACACACACACACACACACACACACACACACACACACACACACACACACACACACATACTCTAGATGTGTGTGTCCCCCCTTATGTGCCCATCCCCCCACATGGATCACACCTGGCACACGCAATACATGTTCAGTGTCTATTCTTTGTATATTTACTGCAGTTTTTCATGTATGCCAGTAGTCTGATACAATATGTACAGTTTGAAAGGGTGTTAAATGACATTAGGTGATGATTAATGTTTTTTGTGTTAATGTAATAGCAGTTAAAACAGGACCGGTCAAATTTGACAGCAAACACCAAAGTAAGGAGGGGAAACGAAGACAATAGGAGGGTTAATAAAAGTCCACACCTAAGGAACTTGTTTTTTCTTTTGTATCTGAAACACTGTTTAGAAGATCTTGTGCCACTTGTTAAGAATAACTTACACAAGTATATGGAGGCAGACTGTGGACAGTAGGTGAGTTGGGGTAGCTTTTACATTTGTTTTGGAAGTTTTTTATGAGATATTAAAGGGGGCCTATCATGCAAAATGCACTTTTGTACGTCTTTTATATATGAATATGTGTCCCCGGTGTGTCAGGGAACTCACCAAGTGTCAGAAAACACAACCCTCTCTCTTTTCCTCCATACCCACATCTCTAAAAACGGGGCTGCAACGGAGCTGATACAGACTGATACAGATTTGAAATATCTCTGACGTCAGAAACGAGGAGCTCCGCCTATATGGGCAACTCTCCACCTATCAGGAGGAGACAGCCACGGCCATTGCCGTTCGAAAGCGCTGGAGACGCTGTAGTACATATGCCAGGCTTGTAGGTGGCGCTGTAGTCTGCCACAAAAGCAGCGAAGAAGACTTCTCACAGAATCAGCCGTTGCAAAAACAGGGCTAAAAAAGAGCAAATAGAGCGAAATGAGGCATGGCTAAAATGCATGATCTGTTTGGTATTTTGAAAAAAAAACTTTGCACACATGTTTTATATAGGTATGGCCCTACAATATATTATTCAAATATTGCATGATAGGTCCACTTTAAGTTAGGTCTTTTGTATGTGCTTTTGCTCTGTCATCCTATTATTGTCTTTTCAAAAAAGTGACATAACAAGTGACGTAAAAAAGATTGTTAGACAGGTACCCAGTAAATCTGACAACCAATACACATTTGCCCTTTTAGTTTGGTAAATGACCTTTCTTTACCTTTAGTAACAGAGATCCTTTCAAACCAATCCCAACTCAAGGTCCACTCACTGCTGTCTTTTTCTTGCGATTTTGCCATTGAAAACATCTCTTTTATGTTAATAGACCTTTGTGGAGATTGTTTGCTCATCTTTTTGATACAGAAAGTATTGTTCATTTTCTGTCACTTAACATGTTCAACACACTTTATTGTGCTTATTTGTCATCTTGCCTTTAAATGATAAATGGAACATTCTCAATCCATAAAATTGGGTTCTTCCCCTCTTTTACAGCTGTGTTTCCCATTGAAATCACAAAAGCAACAAGAGGACCTCAAAGACAATGCTAAAGCTTTCAAGTACCGTTCAATCCTTTTACAAATGTCAACATACAGTCATCGTCCATACAGTCATATACCTTGCAGCACTCTGAACATGAAATCAAATGGCCTACATCCCTTTTTTTAAGATGTCAGGGGTCACAGTATTCACACCTCTCCCCACTGTGCAGTATATCTCTTCAGTGTGTCTCCCCTCATTAGAAAAGTCTTATTGCTCTGCAGCTTGATGGACGAATAGCCAGTTCATCGTCTGAGGGCTTACACTTGAATCAACATTAATAACGCTACACAAGTTATCACCCTGCTCTCAATTTTCACATCTGCATTAAAGCTGCGAGCCTCGTCCTCGATAAGTGTTCCTTAATGCTGTGTGTACTGCAGCCAGCCGGTGCCTTTCAACGCACATGAAAGCTTCAGCGAACTGGAGCTGTTGGGAAATGAAAGAGAAAGATAGATGTGTCTGTGTGTGAGTGTACGTGTGTGTGTGTGTGTGTGTGTGTGTGTGTGTGTGTGTGTGTGTGTGTGTGTGTGAGGATAAAGATTGCTGTCCCATCTTTGGAAGGCGCCTTCCTTGGTCTTCGAACGTTAAACTCTGCGGTTTGTATTCCAGCGTGGAGGGGCTCTGGTTAAAGCGAGGCTCTGGTTGCCACAAGCAGCAGAACATTTATAGAAGTGTATGATGGATGCTAAACAGACAACAGCGTCATCATGAGACCCCTGGCTCGAGTGTCACCCTGCTGTCAAGGAGTCGCTCTGTCAGGCAACACATCTGGTTCTGTTCCCACGTGTGGCATTCTGCTGCTTCAGCGATTTCTGACTTTTGTTTTGTTTTCTAATTTGGGGAGATGCTGCTGACTAAAGAGCTGGTTAGCTCACTGGGAGTTTGGCAAACCAGCAGAGCGGTTTCTATCCTGGGAAAGAGAGGGTTCTCCAGTTGGTCCCACTGGTTTCTTTTGCGTTGACAAAGCAGATGTTGATATTGTCTGCTTTGAAAAATAAAATGCAGTGGGATGAATTTGATAACCTGCATGCACTGTTTGCAGAAGAGCTAGTTTATAGGTGGATTATGCTAAACAGAATCTAAGGCTCTCAGCATGTTCTTCATCACAATTGTGTTAAAACAAAACTTTAATGCTGCACATTTCAACTGTTAGAACTAGAAGTATTCGTTGTTCCCACGTCCCAGGAGAGAAGCTTACAATAAAGAGACTAATGGAGTCTCTGGAAAGGTTCAAATGGGTTACTTTAATTAAATGGCGCGGTAATGAAACAAACAGGAGGTAGTTGGGACCGCACAGCTGTGAGTCCCGGGTGTCCAGCAGAGGAGAGAGGACGAACAACACTCGTCAGCTGGTTATATCCTCCGTTGGCTCCTCCTCACGTGCAGGTTGGCGATGCAGGGGGACTTCCCCCTCAGTCTTCTGTGTCCAATATCGCGCATAACAGAGGATTTTAGACGTTATATATTCATTGCATAACTGCATACGCCTTTTCTCCTCATACTCTCTTTCATGACTTTTTATTTAATGCATTTTATCGGCTGTAATCGTGTTTTTGCATAAAACCCGAAGTCAAGTTTACTGTTGGTATTCTGGAGATCTCTTCCCGAATAGCTTTTCAAAATAAACTTTAGCCACAGGCGAATGCTAACCCGAAATGTGTTCACAATAAAATAGTTTTAAGATTACTGCATGTTTAAACCAAATTACATCATTAAACATTGATTTTTATTTCTTACACCCCTGCTGAAAAAAACAGCTAAGACCAACAAGGCTGGTCAGGCTGGTCAGTCAATATTAGGCTGGATTAGTTGGCTGGTTGAGAGGGGTTTTGGACACTTTAGCTGGTCAGGATAGCTGGTTTGGTCACAGTGGTCTAGCTGGTCACCATTAGCTGGTCGGGATAGCTGGTTTAGCTGGTAAAAACGGGTGGTCACAGTGGTCTAGCTGGTCAGGATAGCTGGTTTGGTCACAGTGGTCTAGCTGGTTACCATTAGCTGGTCAGGATAGCTGGTTTAGCTGGTAAAAGCTGGTGGTCACAGTGGTCTAGCTGGTCACCATTAGCTGGTTGGGATAGCTGGTTTAGCTGGTGGTCACAGTGGTCTAGTAGCTGGTCACCATTAGCTGGTCAAGATAGCTGGTTTAGCTGGTGGTCACAGTGTTCTAGCTGGTCACCATGAGCTGGTCAGACTGGTATGATCTTGAGTAGAACTTTAGCTGGGATTACTTGATGGTTAAGCTGGTCATATATGATGATGAAACACTCTCACCCAATTGCAGTAGCTCAATGGACATCTATCATTTCAGATCAGAGCACCTACCTTACCAGAAAGGTACCAGAATGTATAGAATGTATTGTCTGTAAATAAATACTCATACATCAAATGATTAGAAGCAGGAACATAATTTATAACACACAACATGAACATTAATACAAATTGGAAAACATTTTCGAAACACCCATTAATTCATATTTTTACTTCGACTGTTTCTTCCCGCTTTTCACGAGGTCCTGTATCTTTTGAGAAATGAAGTAACCGACCAACTTCTCCCTCTTCTCCCTCTCGGTCTTCTCCACGTTTTGTTTTGTCAGCCATCCTCTGAAGCACTCTTGAAAAGAGAAAGGAAAAACAGATTAGCTTTTAGCTTTGTGTTATGATTACTTAAATATGTGCACTGTGAGATGAAAAAGAAAAATGTATCAAATTTAGTTTTGAACATTCACTGTGATTGGGTTTATTATCCACGCAATACACCTTGTTTAATTTTTTTCTTAATTTACATTATTTTATTTCATATTCTGTTCTTGTAAATATCATATTCTATTATATTACATGTATATAAACTTTTTGCACTAATTGTTATTTTGTATTTTATTATATATGTTGCATTGTTGGAGGAGCTCAGGTCAGAAGAATTTCATTGACATTTCTACACTGTAGCTGCTGAGCATATGAGAATAAAACCTTTGAATATTGAATCCAACACTTTTTTCAGTGGAAAATCCTAAATTGTAGGATAGTTTGGCCATAATAATGCTTTATGATTACATTTCTAGTGAGAAGTGTATATTTTAATTTCAGAATTTACTTATAGATATTACTTTACACCCGGGAGTATGTATTGTCATTCTTATTGTCGATAAATTGAGGGATATACGCTATATTTTATTAACACCAGTATGTACTTTATACATCCACCTTGAGTGTTTTTCTCTGCACCGGAAATAATTTAATTTTAAAATTAAACGGCATATTATATAAACTATATCAGCGCCACACCTGCGTAACACATGGTGCCTCTTGTCTGAATAATTTGTAAGCGATTTGTAATCTATTCTTGTCGACTTGCAGCATAAATACAAAGATAACTCCACTCTGCTACCACTGCTTACCTCTAATGAGCCTTGGTAGAACTAGTGTCCGAGTCATGGGGTCCAGAACTGACTGAAGACATGTGGAACAGAGTACATGCATGGTTCGATGTACAGGGAACTGGAACTTTGAACAGGTGCTTTCTTCTTTTCTGCCTGAAGATTCACAAGTTCTTGATCAGGTGTTTGATGTGGGCTGGCATGATCCTTTCTGCAGCGATAAATAAAGAAGACAAAGAAGACATTAATAAAAGTAATGATGGTAACAACAATAATATTAGTATAACTATTTATATAGCACTTACACAATTGCAAAGTGATTCTCACAATAAAAATAAAGAACAAAACAATATCAACAATAAAAAAACAAATGGTTATAGGAATGTTAAGAGACAAAGAAATGATAAACATTCTGAGAGGCCGACTACAAAAGCTAGACTCAATGGCTCTTGATGACATCAATGAGCAGTCCCAATAGATGCTGTTGTATAAAAAGAAATAGAATCGCTCCAGATTTCTTCTATTTTGTGTTGGACGATTTGTTATATTGATTGCTGATGGATGTGTATATATATATATAGGGTTTATTCAACAGCAGTAAAGCATTAAGTTGCTAAATTAACGCACACTGAACTGTAAAACAACTTACCACTGTTTAGGAAAGGCTCTGATCAGGAGGGTTGACTAGTAGGACAGCAAAGAGGTGGTGTCATGTACAACCATTGGTAGATGTTACACCTGAAAGAAAGATAAGGAAATAAGAGAAGACAGGAGGACAAGCTTTAACCTGAGCCTGTTTTTTCAGTCTTTACAATGCACAGTTGGAAATTACATTCCAAAAGCTAAATTCAAACTCAATACCATAAATAACTGGGTACCAAAGTGCTTTACCTGAAAGAACACGTTCCACACGGAGCAGCATCCATCCGGCTCAGCCTTTTGCTGCATATTATCTCCTCCCTCTCCACTGTTTGCAGTAGATCTCTACTGTCCAATAAAACTGAAATTCCCCAAAAAATCATATTAAAAAAAGTTCAAAACAACAACTTGCTTTTGGCATTGAAATGGATTAGAATCTCACCTTTTTCCTGGATGTCAGGAAGGCCAGGAAGTCGTTCCCTTCAAGTCTGCAACCAGTCATAGGAGTTCAAATGCAAAGCCTGAACGATGACAAGAGCGAGACTTACATTTTACAATTATATTTTTTATTAATACCAGAGCAGTGTGTACATAGGCATCCCTGTATGGCATGCAAAGAACAGATAAAATCCCCTGACTGACTCACACACTTTGGTGATGTCCTCATCTGATAAGGTTTAATTTTTTAGCAGAATACTAACATTACTCAAAGTATGTCGGACCCAACTCACTGTATCATTGAGTAGAAAAAACTGTCCCCACAATTTCAGGTACAAGTTTACAATGAAGCACAAAACCCTTTTTGTATTAAGCTAGCTGCCACAAAAAGTACAGCTACATGCTAACCTTTGGTAGAGCGCTACAGTTAGCTAACTTCATGTTCAACACAACACCTCTAATGGCATTACATTAACGATTTTAAACAAAACGTAACTCTCTCAACTTGTAAGATAACGTTAAGTTAACTTACCCTTAAATAACTACATCACGTTTTTCAGGGGAAACACAAACTGCAGAAAACGTTAGCTGCTAACTGTTGTTAGCTAAGACAGCTAGCCTCCTAGCAAACGTAAGGTTAAGTTAACATTAACGTAATGTTGTAAGAAAGCAAAACGAACCTTCGAGAAAGCTTTTACTCTCTGACTTGGTGAAATTGTGTAGTGTTGCTTACCTCCAGAAGGACTTTTAGCGCGTTTCCCAGTAGACAGAGCTGTCAGAGTTGTCAGAGCTGTCAGAGCGGCGGTGCCTCTCAGAAGTTCAACTCCTCGACCGTTAGTCAGCATAATACCAGCTTCACCAGCATAGACCAGCTAAAACCAGCATAGACCAGCATGACATCCATGCTGGTCTATGCTGGTTTAGCTGGCCAGGCTGGTCTTGAACCAGCAAGAACAGCCTGGCCAGCTTGTCCAGCCTGGTAAACCAACTAAACCAGCCTAATACCAGCCTAACACCAGCTAAAACCAGCTAACACCAGCCTAACACCAGCTAAAACCAGCTAACACCAGCTAAAACCAGCAACCATCTTAAGCTGGTCTCAGCTGGTTTTTTCAGCAGGGACAACCATAGACTGATTTCAACAGATCAAATGATGATTGACGTGTAATGTGTAAGGGGTAGCTTGGGGCAACAAACTAATGGAAATGAACACCCGGGGGCATTTTAGCATCGTTTAGCTCAATGTTTTGGTATTATACGGTAGCTTGATACTTTTGTGATCTGTTTCAGTGTCATTGCTCTCATCGACCCTGTCTTTTTCCAGAAATGTTCTAATAACCACAAGTACACTTTACATGCACAGCACTAGAGTGTGGAAGAGCAAAGTTAGCTACCAGCTGGTTTAGAGCTAGAAGTTAACTTTGCTAATACCAACGACTTTAGCAGCTCAATATCCTGAGGCCTTCCTCAGAGTCTGCAAAGCCTGAAACAGAGCTTAAAGAACTTTATACAGTGATAATGGCTGAAGATAGTGTTGTGACCAACAACAAAAAAACATTTAAACAATAAATATGTTTATTGTCTAATAATCAATTTGTTATGTTAAGACACATGTGTCAAACTCAAGGCCCGGGGGCCAAATCCGGCCCTTGGTGGATTTAATTTCGGCCCGCAGGATAATTTCTTATTACTATTAGATCTGGCCCGCCGGTATATTGCACGCACACCTTCACTCAATCATGAGGGTCTCCTCAGCTCAGAGCCTGACCCCAAACATTGATGAACTTGCACCCAAGATGAGATGCCAAGTATCTGCTTGAACTAGCATCACAGAGCAGCACACTGACTTTAATGGATGTTTCCTTCTGCACTTTCTTTCTTGAGACAACAGGGCATGTTTTTTTTTTTCTTTGAGGGAAATATTTTTTTTTAAGCTGTTGTTGGCCTGTGGGAAAATGTAATCATAAGAAATGACTCCGGAAAAGCTGCAGATAGAGCCATAAGAAATGAATGCAACTGATTATTTAATGTTGTTTTTATAGGCAATAATCTAAGCTTTGTTAGTTCCAGGTTTAATATGTGCAATAAGTTCATTTCAATACGTTTTGCAATAAACATTGAACCAGTCCGGCCCTCGACTAGTACCGATCTTTTTATTTTGGCCCACTGTGTATTTGAGTTTGACACCCCTGCTTTAAGATATACAATTGGAATAAAAAATGACACCTGGTTTCATATAAAACCAACTTAAATCCTTTAGATCCGACCCACCTTATCATAGTTTCACCAGATTAGTCTTTATCTGCGTTTAATTCTTCTGATCACACATTGTGAAAGACAGCACTAACCTTTCCTCTCATTTTAAACCCTGCTATACCTCACCTGGCCACCAGTTGTCCTCAGTGAGCTGTTTTTCCTGCTCTAACATCACCTGAACACTCACCTGTCACAACATCAGCCTCTGTTTTTATACACGGCCGAGCGAGGAAACACTTCTTTCGCCCCACTTTCCCAGCCTTGTGTGTGTTCTGATGTCTGCCATATAAAGTATGATTGCTTGCCTGTTTTTCTTATCTTATTTTTGAACAAGGGAAACATTGTTGTTGGCCCTTGAACTGCCGCATTAGTGTATTTTTGCCTCATTTGAGTCCTCATTCCTGTGTAGGTTTCTTGAATCATCACGCACCCTGAGCTCTTTTTGTGAACTCCTCTGGAAATGCCCTTAAACAAAAAACCCAGAAACTAAATATAGACTTGTCCTCCTAAATTCACTATTTTGGCAACATCTGTTATCTGTTCCCCGATTTGAAAGTCGGATTGGAATTATTTCTTGAAGTGCATTTCCCCCACTTTACACAACTCTTTAGCTGACTCGACAGGAAAATGGAGAGGCACTTGAGGCACATCACAGCATGTATATCCATTCAGTGTCCAGTTCATAAATCTGGAGGGTGGACATTTGGATTCATCCTTTAAACTCTGTGACAGCGATTATTTAATCACACTGGAGTTCAGTTTGGACCACAGCTCCATGCAGCCGTCTTCAAGAGGGGTCTGCTACGAATTACTCATGATCCGCGGCTTTGCAGACAAAAACATTGCATAAATGATGGTCAACAAGCAAATCACACAGGCAGGGCCAAACCCCAAGACCAGAATATAACATCACACACACACACACACACACGCACGCACACACGCACGCACACACACAGAAGTCTCCATGTGGCCAAATATGCCTGGTGTGGGAGGACTGGCTCTCTAAAGGTTTACTGTTCCTGCTGCCATTGCTGTGCTGGAACGGCCACTTTGAAGACCTCAGCTGCAGTTTAATGAAGAATAAAGAGTGAAATCGTTTTTTTAACAATGTATGAAAGTTAATTTAAAAACCATGAGGGTAAGCAATTATGTTTAAAGCTTTTAGTTTAAAGGTTTATAATCCTGATTGCAGTGCGAGATATTCTAACCATGATTAGTCCAGATTGGTCTTTGATTGAGGAAGTGGATTATTTAATTGCACTTCTGCCACTTGCATCAATATTTTGATTGTTTTCAACTGCACTGGTAATGCAGGACATTAAAATAAATGCTTCAATAATTGTGTAGCTTTTAATGACGAAAAAATAAAATTTGCGCCATTTATGACCCACTTTGATAAACTGTTATTTTCTACATTAAAGGGGGTCCTTTAATACTTTTTTGGGGGGGTTTCCTTTTCCTTTAGTGTATTGTATAGTTTGTTGTGCATGTGCAAAGGCTACAATCCCAAAGTTCCCTCCAGAGCGAGTTTCTCTCCCACACAAAAAAATGAAGAGCTTTTTGAACATTAAAGGTCCCCTGTTATACTGTTTTTCATCAGTATATTATAGGTCTCAGATACATACAGAACATGTCTCTGAAGTGTTTGGCTCCAAACACCAAACAGATCATTGCAGCATCCCATAATCCCCTCTGTTTCAGCCCTGTTTCCAAAGGCGCTGATTCTCTGTCTGTTGCTTTAGATGAAAATAAGGAGCCCCTCCCCACGCCCCTCTGAGAGAGATTTGGTTAAAAAGAACTCAATGGTGCTCTTGGGGGGGTTACCTTGGTTGGTGATTGGCTAATGGTTACACAAGCCAAAAAATCGTTATGACATCATAAAGTGGCCAACATCTGATCAGCTCATTTTCAGACAGGTTTTTATAGAAATGGATCAGGACAAAAAGAGAGAGAATCTTTGTTCCTGAAACTTTCAGAATCTCTTCACACAGAGGGGACACATGTTGATGTAGAAGAGACATGAAAAAGTGGATTTTGCATAATAGGTTCCCATTAAAGCATGGAGACATGTCACAGTAGAGACAAAACATACAAATATGAACTCTGAAAATGAGCAGAACATGGCCCCTTTAAAGGTGAGCTGTGTGTTTCCATCTAAAGACACACACATTTCCTGTGGATTTATGCGGCTTATCGTGGACTCGTGTCCCACATTTTTGGTCAGTACGGTAGCATTTATTTTATTGTGCTGAGTTAGGGAGAAGATTACCGAGAACTGAAAACAATGCTGGTCCTCCTGCCAGGTTCTTACTCCAGCATAACAAACATACGTGATGAACTCAGGGTGGTTGTTATTGTTCAGTCCAAACCACAATCAGAAAACCATCAACAGCAGAAGGAAAAAAAGTGTATTTTTTGTGCAGATGTAGCAATGTAGGACAGGGATACCTTACCCCAAATGTACATAATATCAAAACTATTTAACTGTCATGTTGCACACACTATAAACAGACAGTTGTAGTTGTGTTCTTCTTACCAAGCTTTATTTGTTCCTTCTCCTTCCTCCGACAACTGTGTCAAGGATTATTTTCTTAACAACAAAAGAACATTGGTAATAATTTTATAGCGTTATGGATGAAGTACACAGGATTTTTCCACTCCTGAGTCGTGCTTTAGGCCCTGTTCTTGTGTTATAAGCTTTAATGCATCTGGCTACAAGGAGAATTTCCCCGCAGGGACAATAAAGATGAATTGAAATTGAGAGCATCGGAGTGCAGAAGCAAGCAGCAGCAGCGAGGAGGGACTCGGATGCTTGTTAAAGGTACCCAGTGGAGTTTTCACTGTAAACAAACAACTTCAAAAGTTCCCCACTTAACCACACACTGTGTTTCCTTCATGCTGAACAAAGACCTTGATGCATTTCCTATCTGATCGAACATTTGCAACGCTTTTTAATGATTAAAGATGTTTTGAATCCTGCGTTGTTAAAACTGGCTTACAGATTCATATTCATCCTATTATTCCTTGATGTGCTGCCCTCATGGTGCATGGTGATCCATCTGGTGGTGGTAATGTCACATTCAAAACCACAGAGCTGAACATATAATCTTAAATTGGAAGCTGGAAATGATGTAAATACTTAACAGTGTTGCTTTGGGACCAAAAACTGATTGGATTAAATAAAAAACTGCTGCCCAGAAATACTTTTTATTAAAGATAATCCTATTAATAATTGCAAACAGCAAACAATGTCAGTTACTTGTTGTATTGTGAAGTTTTAGCCATTGTATTAGTATGGTCTATAATAGGACAATTGGATGGATTTCCATGAAATACGGATATCCCCGGCTCTTAGTGGACGAACCCTCAAGACTTTGTTTATCCTCTGACTTTTGAGCATCATGAGGTTGATATTAAAACTTTAAAACCCTTTGAGTTACAAACCATGATATCTATTTAAGGGATTGCCATACACTGACAAGTTAAGTCAATCATGTACCTCACAAGATGTTACGACTGGAGCACACACAAATGATAGGACCCAAATGCACGACTCCAGACAAAAGATGATTCAAAAAAGGATTTCACTTGTGGTGATAAGCAAGGCAATGCAATCACTCAAGCAGAGCTAAGACTCCAAAAAATGACTTTACAAAAAACTCAAAGTTAAATTCACAGTAGCTCAGATAACAAACTGGCTGACAAGTATCACAAGGTTCAAAACGATCTGGCACTTGGCACAGGGAACACACAGAATAAATACACACACAAGGGACTCTACAGGTGCAACCAATAAGGGTGGGGCAGGTAATCAGGTCAGTGAACACACTGACAAGGTAGGAGTCGAACTACCTGAAATGAGAGAAGAGATAACAAAGTAAAACAGGAAATGACAGACAACAAAAAAGGTTTAGCAAACGCGGACTTGACAATATAAACTAAACAGAGAAATAATACTAACAAATCTGACGAGACACAACACAAGATGATTTGTAATACATTTGGTGACCCTCCAAATCCTATGAATAATGAGAAATGAGAAATATCTGGAAAACCAATCACAGCGCCGTCAGCTTCAGCTTAATTTTAGCATTTTAGCATTTACCTTAAAAGCACTGCAGCACCTAATAGCTGTCAAACCCAAGTAAAGCTTTATTTAATTGTGCTTGATGTCCGCTGTCTCAGTTTTGGACTTATCTTCTGGCAACGTGGGAACAAAACAAAGTTAGGAAGTGAGCTTTAACTGTATTGTTCTTCACAAAATCTCATTTACTTTTTAGACTTTTCTCCAAAATATGATGTGCATTGAAGTGTTTCAAGCTAAAAACAAAGCAATCTGAGAACCATTGTTGAAATGGTGTTATGCTGATGGGTCCAACAATCTAACCTGTAACTTCGGGGTCATCGAATTAAGTCTTTGCCAGTTCACCCTGAAGTCAAAGTGAGCTCAAACTCTAACATCTTGTCCCACAATGTTCTAGTTCAAACTGGGATACATGGTGCAAAAAACAAAGGCACAGTCCAAACAAGAAGTCTACCTCTTTCTAAAGAAACCAGCTAGAGCCTCACATTCTGTTATTGTTGAACACACTGTGTCTTTCTCCAGTTATGTTACAGCCCGGGCACAACAAGCCGCACTAATGTAACGCTGATGTCTTCTCTCAGCGACCGTCTTATGAAACACAGAAACAGCTGCTCTGCACTGTATGTAATTACCACATATTTCTGTGCAGCCTGCCTGTTGTGATGTTTATGAAACCCATAGTGTTCTGCGTGCTGCTGCCAGAGTGTGAATGTGTGTATAGCACGGACATAAACTCACACACACAGGTGTTTGCACATATACAGTGCACACAAACAGCTGTAGCCGCTCATTTTGACCTCTCTTGTGCTTCTCATGTGCTGCTTTCCACGCCATAACTGTGGATGGTTATTAGTTATGATGCCTGTAGGAAATGGCAAAGGCTACATGTCACAAGGGTGGATAATCTGTTTCCTTTAAAATTGGATGTGCCGGGCGGCTTGGGGAGTTGGAAGCGTTGTGCCTGTTGTTATACAGACCTATGCAGATTGAATTTATCTGCCCCACCAAACTGGAATTCCAGAAACAAAACAGCGAAACATCTGAATGGACGGCTCATTAAAAGCATTAGCACAATATGGGCTTCTCATTGGCACATGACAGCCATTTAGCTGCAATCCCATAACAGATCCCCGGGTTTTTCCTAACACCTGGTGGAATTTTTGTAGTTGAATAGTTCGCATTAGCGCGTCTTTCAGCCTCCTGACAGCCTCGCGTGTATATGCAGTGGGAAACAAAAAGTCACATACAAAGCAATGGCACTTTTTAGGTATGGAGGAATGCGTGCACACTTGGCAGCTAATAGGAGCACATTAATTTTGACAAGAAAAAGAAAGAAAAAACCTTCATTGTTCCTCCTCTGCTCATTGGCTACTTCAGTCGCCCGGTTCCCTTTGGATTTTCCCATGCCCTGCTATCTTTTCTCAAGTCTTAATCTTTTCATTCTGTCAGGCTCGCTCTCGGCAGCCTCCGCGCTATTTCCAAAGGTCTGGGCTTCATGCTAATTGTCTCTCAATGGCACGGTTACCTCCCACCTACATAATGCACCTTGTTTCCTCCGCTCAGTCTGGGCTGCACCATCTCAGTCTCATTCGCATTCAGGAAAGCAAGGCCTCGGGCTGCGGCCATGCGAGGCAACTACCAGAAAGAAGGGGGAAAAAATGATTTGCTTTCCTGTTTTCTGTGGGTGGGCCGACCAGCAGGACATTATGAAGGATGAGTTGCGTGTGATTGCTGTTGTGTTAGACTAAACGTCATTTCTCAGCTACAAGTTCCTTCATGCCAACATTTATCACACAGCTCATCATGTCAGGCAGCAGCGCTACCGAATCATACACGTTATTTTTGAATTAGCTTCACTTTCAATTCAGGGCCTGCTCCGGCGTCTGCCAACAGTTTGATGTATAGTTCTCAGACGCAGCGAAAAAGGCAAAAAGGAGGTGAAGGTTATGAAAATCATACTTACGGCATGAATGCGGGGCCCCTCTCGCAGGTTAAACGGGAGTACCGCAGTGAAAGGAACACATAAATGGCGCTAATTGTGTCCACGTAGAGCCCAAATTGGCTGTTTTTCTTTCACTGGAGAGATCTCAACGACAGGCATGCACCATTAAGATCTATTCAAGTGCACGGGCTTTGATCTTCCCTGAGAGGGGGAGCGATGGGGGAACACAGGGGGAGAAAAATAAGCAGAAAAAACGTCATCAACAATTCAAATGAGCCTAATTATTGGACCATAAATAAAAGCCTAATTAGCATAAATTGCTCCCACATTGTTGCTATTTTTACCTCATTTCTTCTTTGCATTTCTGTGGATATGTGTGTGTGTACAGGCTTGTGTTGGAGGGTTTGAGTTATGAGAGAGATGCTTAATTTATTAGAGAAATTGCAGCGCTAATTAAAACTCCTGGATGAATATTTGCTTTTTGAGTCCACATGTGTTTTTGTTTGGAAATAAAAAATGATTTTTCATGTTATCTCACAAATGAGCCGACGCTAAATAACCACCGATTGTTTTGATCTATATCACAAAGCTGTCAATGCAGCGTCTGCGATATTTCAAACTTTAGTTAACCTCTAATGTCACAGTCTTCAATGGCAGCGTATATTTAATCGCTAACATTTGTTTTTGACTTGTAGTTGGCAATTAAATTAGAGCTCAAATTTTTTTTTTTTAAATTAGAAACAGAGTTAGGGAAAGCCCTGAAACAGCGGACAGAATCAGTTTCACACGACGGCCTGAACGTTTTTTGTTTTCCAGGCATCCTCCAAGATGGCGCTCGGTCTGGTTTGGATCATGAAGTCGCTTTTAAAGAGGCCCTATTATGCTTTTTTGGGGTTTTCCCTTTCCTGTAGTGTCTTTTGTATATACGTTTTTGTGCATGTAAATAGTTTGTAAAGGCTAAAATCCCTGTGTTCCCTCCAACAGATTGTACGTACTACACTAAGGGGCGGGACATCTCTAAGCGGTTGACCAATCACAACAGAGCCGGCCAGCTAACCAATCAGAGCAGACTGGGCTCTGGTTTCAGACAGAGGGTGAAAGGAGGTGCTGCAGCACAGGCAGTATGAGAAGAATAAAGAGCTTTTTGAACATTAAAGCATGGAGACATGTCACAGGAGAGACACTACATAGTAATGAACCTGAAAATGAGCATAACAGGGCCACATTTGTAATACTTCACTTGATCATGAATCACAGTTCTTTCCCAGCGTCCTATGAAACATTGATTTTAATCAGACAAACCAGGATACGCATAAAAGAAAACAATATCCAATATGCCAATTTTTCCACCATTTAATCTTACTCTACATTAAGACAGCTTCATTGTATCTGTATGTCTGGGAATTTAGTGCACTGCCTGCTGGGAATTGAATCTGTGCTGATTGATTATAATATCATCTCGACCAGCAGACCATGATTATAATGAGGTTTAAAGATGGCATTCCCACGCAAACATAAAAACTAGCTTTCCATCTTTGCCGCCTCTGAGTTAAAAAAGCACCCAGTGATACTCGCCTCTCTTCTCCCACACACTTTCAACACGTCGGGCCTGAGGATCGGCCATGCCATTTGACTTTTAAGACATCTTTTGTTCTCTTGAGGTTTTCAGTTTAGTATATACTACACGCTCGGATTCATCTATTTCCAATTTATAATTGAGTTGGAGGCGCAGAAGGTTATGATAATAAACCATAACTTCTCTCAAGTTCGAGTGCTTTCCTTGGTCACTGTTGATGTCATTCGGCCGTTAAAATGCCAAAAAACGACTTAATTGTAATTTCCATCCAAGTTGCGGAGGGAAAGCATGCTGATTTCCAATATGTGTCCTCATAGATTAGTGCAAATAGAAAATCATAATGAAATTATACATGCAAAAAAAAAGTTCTTCTTTTTTTTCATATTTAGACACTTTTATACACTCTCTTACCTTAAAGGGGCCCTTTCCTGTAGTGTGTTATATCGGGTTCTTGCATGTAAATAGAGAGGCGAAGTCCCTCCCTTTCCTGTGGACCTCCATGGGACCTTATTTTGGAAAAAGTATGTATTGAAGTCAATGGGGAGAGAAAGATTATCTTTCGATTCCGTTTGAATTGTGCCACGAATTACACATATGATGTTTGTCAATTTAAAAGATAATTTTGCAAGTCAAAACAATTAAAATGTGTCGTGAAACTGTGAAGTAACACTTTTTTTTTTGTGAAACCGCTCAATGAACTACATCTCCCGTCTCGCACCACACACCAAGACGGCCGTCACGTTGGCACATTTCACTTCTTTCTTTCAGAATGAGGTGAAAAGTATTAAAAGAGGTGAAAATCACTCCAAGTCTGGGCATGTTGAGAGCTGTACATACACAAAAGGGGAGTTAGTCGGTTCTGAGATTTGTAGTCTTTCTCGTTGCGTATTTTTCATAGTCTTATATTTCAGCAGTTTTACGACAAACTGTGACTTTTTTGACATGGAAATTATTATTTAAGATTGACAAACATCATATGTGTAATTCGTGGCACAATTCAAACGGGATCGAAAGATAATCTTTCTCTCTCCATTGACTTCAATACATAATTTTTTCGAAATAAGGTCCCATGGGTCGGAAGTAGATGGGCGGGACTTCGCCTCTCTATGGTCTGCAAAGGATAACATCTCAACGAGTTCAGAAGGAGCACTCCCCCCCTGCCTGAAATGCCTCCATTGGACTCCTTTGTTTACCTTCACAAAATAGTGACATCACTATGTTACACTAGCGCTCCAACACATTGTACATGATAGGCTAAGGGGCGGGACATCTCTAGACAGTTAACCAACAGAGCCGACCAGCTAACCAATCAGAGCAGACTGGGCTCTGGTTTCAGACAGAGGGTGAAAAGAGGTGCTGCAGCACAGGCAGTATGAGAAAAATAAAGAGCTTTTTGAACATTAAAGCATGGAGACATGTCCCAGTATAGACACTACATATGAACCTAGAAATGAGCATAACAGGGCCCCTTTAACCAGTCATTATTAAACAACTCATCTTCTTCATACTATTAAGTAGTAAAGAAAGAGAGTTGTCTTTGTCTGCTTCCTTCCTTCACTGCAAGTTTGTGTGGAGGTCAGTTGTGTGTCTTTGTCCAGGACACTGAATCCAGACCACATCTCCATGTTGATCAATCAAAGAAAACCAAACACTGCTTTCCATTCTCATCAGCCACCATGAAATCATGCATAAAAGGGAAAACAATCTGCTTCTCTGGACAGATGCTGAGGTTTCGCCTGCTTTCCAAAAAGCTCCTATCATGGCTGACCTGCCCCTGAACCTCTCCTCTCCGTCTCACAGCCACTGCCAATGTAAGCAGATGCCTCTTGGAGGTTCGCTTTCAGTCTCTTATTTATGCATGGGATGATAATGCTATCCTGCATGTGATACTTCAAGAGAGGGAAGAGTCAATAACTAATGGAATTCATGCTAAACAAGCACTCCTCTTCCCTCTTAGCGTACCACCCAGGTTTTCCGCTGATACGCTCACCTCCGCTGAGCATGGAGCCCACACAGTTTGCCACAACAGATTTAGCTCAAATACTGCAGGTCCTGCTGGATTGAGCGCTTGATATCTCCAGCTGGGGAAGCTCACTCCTCTAAACTCCTACAGCGGAGAAGCTTTGGGAAAGATCTATAAAATGACACAGAATAAAAGCCTCCCTCCCTGCCTCTCCGCCTATCTCTCTCCGTGGCTCCATAATACACGTTTTACGGTTTGAAAGAAGGTATCAGTCTCCTGTAAATCCTGCAATTGGATACTTCTCATCCGCCAAAAGTTCAGCAAATCGTAAATCAAAAGTTCAGGAGTAAAGCTATAATCACAGGATGCATCCACACTTAGGAGTCATCACAGTCATTCAGATGGGCTGTAAACAAAATCAGGATGTGATACAGCGCTGTAATCAGAGTTTAACATGAAATATTTGTTGAGCTCTGAGATGTTTCATTACAAACCTGGAGGCCAACATCTCACATCAGGCATTTTTGGCAGGAAATACGTACTGTTGGTGCCGTATATACTCAACCTCTGGGTATTCTGTATTGAATGTCATCAATAGTAAATGTCTACTGGTTGTGTGGTTGTCATATGCAAAGAACATTAGTTCAGCAGGAGCTTAAATACAAATGTGACTGCATATGTACCTTCCTCAAAAGCTACTCTGGTACTATTTTTAGCTTCAGAGTCTGTGTGTGTGTGTGTGTGTGTGTGTGTGTGTGTGTGTG
>CALSBZ010046683.1:217553-235050 GCA_943591055.1 Gobionotothen gibberifrons | reverse complement strand
GACTGTATTTATAAAAGGGGGATATTTCTCAAAACTATATAATGTAATCCAAATATTTTGTGATTTTGCCGATATTGTTTTAAAAAACATCTTTTTTGACATATGTTTGTTTTATATAGGTAAGGCCTATAGCAAAAAGATGGATGCCTGCATTTTATTGTTGCTTCTTTTTTTAAATCAAAATGTATTTAGCTTCCCTCTGTCTCATCGCTCACACTTTTTATATATTTTTCTTAAATACAAGGAGTAAAGATTGTAGATAACTTGTCCTTGCTGCTCCACCCACACATGACAGACTGGACTACCTGCAACTCAAATCAAACGCACCTTTGCAGTAACGTGGACTAATTAAACCATCAGTGCCCCCTGTCTTCCTGTCTACCGAAACTGCTCATATTCACAGTGTGGACATGTAGCTAGAGGACACTTTGCTGAGGGATATGCTGCTGGTTAAAATAACCTCAAAAACACCCAGAAGATGGAGGAGTTTCCGGTGGCCATGTTGGCAGCTCACGACTATTTTCTCCTCAGATGTTGAAATGCTGAAATGTTACTAATGTGGCTACCAAAGCTTAATTAGTCTCCATTTAATGTGAGTATGGCCTGTTGGCTTTTATGCTACTGTCCTTTGTTGTGTGCAATATTTTAGCATTGTGTAAGCTGTGTCTGGCTCTGATGTGCTTGAGCTAATTTCCTCATGCTACGAGGGGTGCTTTCATGATGATTTTAGTTAAGTGATGGTGAAATATATATGTTTGTGTGTGTCATGACTCATGAGCTAACACTGTCGGTAGAATATTGTTGTTGATCTTGTTTTGGAGAGTTTGTATTAGCTAAATTCAAAGAAAGTCTCTAGTGGAGGTTAATCTTGTACAGAGAATTTGATGATGTTATCTTGTTGACATTTACCAAATCCAGTAAAACACAGATACATATGTTTCACTTTACTTTCATAATTGCATCCAAAATGCCTTTTTAATGCATTTATACTGCTGCTACACAATGCTTCACTCATTGTCAATTTACTGTATATCAATGTACTGATGTTCCTATGCTCATAATCAATGGTAATCATGCTTATAAAAGCAAATATTACCTGGATTTCTCAGATGAATACTCTTAAGATTGCAGTTGTTGGAGGTTGGGGATCGGCCACAGGGAGGCTTGACTCTCACATGACAATACTGTACTGTGTATGCTCTTTGTGGTCTCTTTGTCTACCAGGGGAATGGTCAGGTTGTGGTTGGCGCTGCCTCCCACACATACTGTAGTATATTTTTACATAATAGTTGGCGTCTGTCTTTGTATGTTCTGGGGTTTTATGGAGAGAAGTTTATTCTAATGTGCAATCTCACATCTCCAATCTCTGCTCCGATCTCGATATGCTTGAGATGCAAAATATCAACTCTTTAGATATCCATTCACATACTTATTATACTCCACGAGTTTGCTGAATAACTGAAAGACTCTTGGGTTTTGCTTTGTTTGACCCCTTAAACAGCACTGTGTTCAAATGGTCTAGTCCCTCAGTCTACAACGTTTTTTTCTTTTATAGGCTACATTTTTCACATTTGTTGAGGTGGATTCTGGTTGCCATACTTGACATACCAGCATTCTGTGGCTTTGTCTTAGCATAGTAAAGATTTTTGCTGCTTTAGCAAGTTTAATTGATAAGCCAAAAGCGTATGTGTAATTTCATATAATAGGACATTTTATGCATACTTAACTGACACTCCAAAGTTGTACAACTATACTTACAGTATTCATGCATTGAGTATGGACTGGTGTCATAGTCGGCAGTAAAAGGGCAATGTGCAGCTCTGGATATGACCCGGTAACTAAAATAATGAATTCATTTTAATGTATTTAGCTGATTGAAAACTTGGAAAACTTGGAAAATAAGTTGACATTTGACTGGGAGCTTGATTATTGAATATTGATTATTGAATAGTTGATTATTGAATAGTTGATCCACATTAAATAAAATAATAATGTTCTGTATTTAATGTCATCGATTTATCCGGACAAAATAAACGGAATAAATAAAAATGAAAAAGATTTCTAGTTGCTCAAACTGGAGCTCTTTTTCACCGAGACATCCAAATCTATTTCATTCTTTGTTCAAAGGTTTTTAGAGAAATGTGTCTTGGCAACTTTGAGGGACTGGCCCATTGTTTTGTCTCGGGGCTGCAGCTGATTATTTTCCTTATTGATAAATCTTATTTCTCCACTTTATTAAAGTTTGGTCTATGAAATTCCAGAACATAATGAATCATGTCCATCACAATACCCTAATGCCCAATGAGACATGCTCTAATGTTTGTCCAACAATCGGTCCCAAAAACATTCAATTTCCATTCATCAACTATTCGTTACCATCCCTTAAGACAAAGACAAAAAGCACTGAGAAGCTCAAACTAAAGAATGTTTGGCATTTTTTGATTAACATTAATAATCAATTATCTAAAGAATTTTCAGATTATTTTTTCGGTTGATGAAGTCATCAACAATGCACTATTTGTTTGAGCTGTACTTTCCTCGCCTTGTAGATTTTGAGTTAATTCTCGAGCATCACCAACAAACTCTCCACGGTCATCTGAGGCCTTACGGCTCATCACTCTGCAGTCTGTATCAGCTGTCTGAGAAAGTCATTAGATCATCTCCAAAAACAAACACATTTTCCAGCTAAGAGGCCTAACCTTCCACTTATAGATGAGAGACATGTTGAAAGACGTGTACAGTCAGAGGTCCACCACAACTGTTATCCTCAGAGATGTGGTCGAATAATTGAGGATACTTTGGCTGACACTACTCCGGCCCCGAAGATGATTTACAATGTCCTGATGATTTTCCCAACTCCGGGTCATTGGCGTCAAAGACAAAAGGAGTCTGTGCTGCCATTCAAACAGATGGATGAGATGTGAAAAAAGCTGAAAAAGAGAGAAACCTGGAGTCTGAATCTGTAAACCGCACTCATTGATGAGGTGCAGCAATGAAATGCTTCCTCCTTTGTGTGTCCGACAGCACTGCCTGTCTTCTGATATCCAGAGCCAGGAGTTTTCCCAATTGAAAAACCTTCCGATCCCAAATTATAGTCTCAAGTGGCTTTCGGAGAACCTGAACCTTTCCTGGTCGACGACCTTTGGCCACTGGGTTGATTTGAAGCAGTTCAACGTCAGTTTATCAACTTGAGAAAGAACTTTTGTTAGCTGTGCCCAGGCAAGAGCCCTCTTCACAAATCTAGTTAGTGGTAAGAGGCACTTCACCAAGAGAGCTCACTCGCTCAGTGTGAGTGGTTGTGTTGGTCTGTATTTCTGTGATTCTCTTCCACGTTTGTGTGGAGTTTCAGTCTGGATAAGGAAGGCAGAACATTCGGGATCAGCCAAGAGGGCCTTGGTTTTCCTGGCGCACAATAGCAGGAAGTGCTGCCACTATATATGGAAGCTGAAATAGTGGCACAACTCAGTCAGCAAGGCCTTCATGCCATCAGCCAATAGGACTTATGTGCTTGTCCTTTTCCAACTTCCATCTTCGATAATCAAAATAAATAGAAAAGAGTGCCAGAAACGTTGTACATTCAGGCCAGGCTGAGTAAATATTCAACCCATGGCTTTTGAAAGCTGATACACTTGATATTTCCAGTTTGAAGAGGCCACATCTTTTAATCTGTGCCCAAATTCTGTATAAGTTTTGCCATAAACTTGCCTAAAAGTTCTGGCGAATCATTGTTTCCTCAATCATTTTGTTCTTGGGAGGATGGATAAGTAATTGAAATGCTGAACAGAAGTTATGAAATTGTTTTTTGCTGGGATAACAACTTCATAAACGGGGCTTTTTTGGTACGCTTTCGAACAATTCTCAGAGAGTAAAATATCATATGTTTTTCCGTTGTATTGGTTTTTGCAGTGTATTTGCTGATACCCATGTTTGGCAAACAATTATCAGTCTAATCAAAAGTCATTTGTCAGGCCTCATTTTAAAGCTGGTGAAAAAGCCAATTTTCCATGCGTTCTTTAATGAGCAAATCACTCAGCCAGTCAACATAGAGGCAAACAGGAAGCTTTGACAGATAGCCAAAGTAGAATAATCCTGCAATGTGGATCACCCCCCCCTCTCTCAAAAATAACTTCTTAATAGCAGATTTGAGCAGCACATTAAGATAATTGACTGTTCTGGTTTGGGAAATGTACTTTCCAAAAACGAATCAATTGAACCCACAGCTATTCCAGGCAGTTGGTCTCAAACTTACAATAATGAAAAAATGTCATCACTTCCCATTCTTTGCTGTGCTGAGTGTGGCATTTCTTAGTGGAAAATAAAAAACGCCAATGCTGTTAAACAACATAACTTGCATAATCTTTTATGGCTAGTTGGCTGTCCGGAATCTGGACACACTTTTAAACTATGATTGCATGTTTCAAAGTGTGTTTTTATTGTGATTTTGAGAAGCGGGCAGTTTGTACCAAATTAACTGCTCAGATCGGACGACCGTGACCGATATAGTGTGGTATAATGCCTGGCACTAAGGTTTATTACAGGACTCAACAATAAAAATTGTTGTTTGTTAACTCTCAGACAGCTGAAGAATGTCTTTACTATGCAGCTTGTGGATTGCAGGATAAATCTCACAGAAGTTCACATCTTTGCACACTAAATCTGTAGTAGTAACAGAAATGGTCTTTTATCTGGTAGAGACAATTCAAATGTTCCTTTTGCAAGACTGTCAAGATCTTAACTGAACTACTATTGGATTCAAACACAGCTAGCTCAAACAGATGAGTAAACGCTTAATAAAACAAACATACAGCAGAGTGAACATGCTGCATTATTTCCTCCAGATCTGCAGAGAAGTTCAGTCTCAACAAAACTTTAATGATCTCTGAGGGAAAACTGGGTCACTGCAGCAGCAACGATTTAAACTACGAGTAAGAAAACCAAAAACACAGGAAGATCAAAGCGGAAATAATGTCACTGTACTGCAGATAAAAAAAGAACAGACTACAAAGTTAGTTGTGTACTTTGTCTACTTTTGCTGAGGCCCTTTCTTAGGCATGACTCTGCTCTATAGTTTAAAGTCTATCACTTCTGGAAAACGCATTACATCCCTCACCTTGGACAAACCCCCTCCCCATCTTAAGCTGTGTGGCTCTTTCCCTGGAGGCCATGAACAACTTTGCAACCTCCCCAAAAATGTCAAGGGTACTTTAGTGGGAAGAGCAGGAAGGAGGCAACAAGAGATAGAACCTAGAAAAACATTTCGCCTCCTAAGATCAGTTCAAATATGTTAAGTCATCATTTTCGGGGAACAGATAAAGGTTTATCCCTACTTATGTACCATGAAACTGCGATTATCTGTAGATGTCAGTAAAATATGTGGCCGAAATGTGGTTTCCAATTTAGATAACTGCGTGATTTCAACATGCAATTTCAAAAATCATATTCGTGTTGCAGATTTTCTGAGAGCCAAGAAGTGTGTGGGCAGAGATACCTCCAGATAAAAAAGCAAATCGGTTTAAGCGTCCAGTGTTTGCACGGCAATCTTTAAATCTCCATCATCTGGATTAACCCGCTGCCCTCTGTGAAGAACAATCTCTGGCTTCACACTCGGACATGTTTTTGACACCAAACTCAGTATTCCACTCACATTCCACAATGATGGCTTTGCCCCAGTCTTTGTGGCAATAAATCGTAGCTATTTCCTCGATTTCAAAGATTCTTTAAATGCGCTCCTCTCACTCCGACATGTTAAATACCACGTTTGTGATACCAATTTATCGTAGCCTGCCAGAAGACTTTCAAAATGTACTTGTGGAAGTGCTTATTTTTGCATTCCTCTGCTGCAGAAGTGTATTTTGTCAAATTGCTGTATGACAACCAAGTAATTTAGCATTAAGACTAAATCCTTAAGTCAGTTTCTCTCACTTCAGATGAAAAAGTGATACTCAGCCGGATCTCCAGGGGAATCTGTATAGTATCGGGCAGTAAAAACAGCTTCACCTGCTGTGCAGAAGTGAATTAAGATGTTGGCATGACAGATAAGGTCAAAAGCAAATAGAAAGACACATGGCAGCATTCTTCTGCTCCCGGTGTCCTTTTACACGAGGATGGATATTTAAGCATCCATACATTATGTTTGGAATGTGTACCGCTGTTTTTCCAGAAATAACTAACGGTTTTTCTTTTTCTGAATGTAAAGTTTGCTCTTTGAATATGCGATGACTCCAGGGCTTTCAAATCCTCTTAAAACATCAATGTGAACATGTATGAAAACAGAAACCGTTTCAGATGCTTATCTTATGGCCGTGACTCGGGGGCATCTGTCTACTGACCATGGAGTTGTGATTCATTCTGTAAACGGAAAGCTCCGGCCAGTTCGTGGCTGCGGTACATCTCACCAGTAGCTTAAAGTTGAGCCAAGGGCGGGTTAGGGTCAGTGGGCCAGCCTGCTTTCAGATAATTTCAGAACATGGACATGCTTTTGGAAAGGCCCAAAGAAAGAGAAGCAAATTGTGATCACATTACTTAAATTACTTTTTCTTTGTAGAAATGCACCTTTGGTATTATTTGAATGTCTTTACTAAATTGGGTGAACAGATGCAAACAAGACACATAATGGACAATGGGGTATGTTTCTGTGATGCTTAAAGGTGGTTTGGATAGATGAAACCATTAGCTTATACCTATTCAAAAGGTTCTCTATTACAGCTGCTGTTTGGTAATCCTCTTTTGTTTTCAGGAGGAATGTATCCAAGCAGATCAGAACATATCAAATGGTATTGAAACTAAAAAACATCAGAATCAAGAAACAACCATTTTAATGTTTTTTACTTTATTAAAAATGGAATGGACTTTTTCTTCCATTACTCCCAATTGAATATTGTGAATTTGGTGAGTTTTACTTGGTTGCTGCAAGGGTCTAAGGACATTGGATGCTTTACTGAGGCACATTCGAAATGTTTGATATTGGGCTACAGTATATCAATAAAATATGATTGATTCCTTGACTGTTTCCCATCAAGGAGCTCGATAAATCAAAGCTTGTCAAATTACAAGTATTGTACAGTCTGAAATGTTCCTGAAGCATTTGCTATCGACAAGTGTTAAGTACCAAACGTTGCCATTGAATGCTTGGTCAGATTTGATTATTTATTCTATATTCAGATACTTACTTGTATAGAAAATGAAACTTTACGACACCTATCCCGTGTGGTTTGTTAGGGCTGGTATTCATTCACAGGATGAATTAACTTTACATAAACAAAGGAAATGCTGTTTTAAACACTGTTGTTTAATTTACCAAAACACCTGCTTTTGATTATGACCCAACAGTTTGTCCCAATGTTTCTTAAGCCATATAGATAAGAAATTAACTAATACAATCACTCACAAATGTGGATTTACACACTGATAAGGATCTAAATGAAAGATTAGTCAAAATCTGAACGTTTAGATGTCCGTACAGTTTTTGAACGCACCCCCCCCCCCCCAAACCCTCAGCACATCTTGATGCTATTCAGACGAGCTGATTGAGTATCAACACGAAGCGTGACTCTGTGATTGGTAATGTTGCTAATGCAGTTTGAGGAATCTGGGACAGGGTGTGGAATGATAATCATTACGCCTGCTGTGACTCACTCAGAGCAAACATTAGCTTAGCCGCTGGATATTTCTGTCCACGAGCACCTGTTTGCATGTCACAGGCTAATTCATAACTCCTTGAGAGCTATGTACGGAACGCATTTCAGCCTTTAAACAGCTCCATATGGACAAATACACTTGTCGAGAAGATTTTGGTTGACTTATAACTCGCCATGCAAAATTAGCTCCATACTACCCGGGCTGTTAGAAGCCGTGGATCTAATTTGAGCCATACATTTGCCTGGCAACAGCTTGCACAGAGGATGGACATCCAACTAAGGACTTAATAACTTAAGTACTGCTACACCACATGCCGCTCTGTTTGTGTATCTCCAGTGATTCACAGGCCTTATAAACCGTGTGTTTAATCAGCTTGTAAGGCGCTCAGGACATCAAAAGCTACCACAGTTACTCCACCACGTGTGAGCACTTGGATCTCGTTTGATGTGCCGTACATTACTTAACCTGAGTGTGTGCAAGTTCATTGGGCCCGTAGCGTTTAATTATGCCCGGCCTCTTTATACCATTTCTGTATTGATTCATTTTATGCCAAAAATGTTTTTATGATAAAGCTGAAATGAGAAAAACGGTCCAAATCTGTTTTGAATCCTCACTATTTTCATGAAAGACTGAAATTAGACGAGTGGAAAGAGTTTGACACGGCTACCAAGGCGTTAATCTGATATGCTGTCGTGTGTTATCCAATGAGGTGGCACATTAACGCCTTACATTCTCCCTCTGTCTGACTAGCCAACCTCCCCCTTTTTCAAATAAACTGACCAGTTGATTAAGAGAAAATAAATCAACCAGCACTGGGAAAGTCAAATTGACAATTCTGACAAAAACTAAAAAAATTATCAATTAATCGTAAAAATGATCAGGAGCTAAATTGGTGGTAGATGGTAGGGCTGTGCGATTATGGCAAAAATCATAATCACGATTATTTTGGTCAATAATTGATATCACGATTATTAAAAACGGTTATCCATTTACTTTGAAAACATCCATTTATTGAAAAAATTATGTGAACAGTATGTTTTTAACAGTTGATTACCCTGAACTTTTAGTATAATTCAACTGAAAAAACAATTTTTTAAACAATTAATTTTTTCTTTTTTCAAAATAAAATTAATAATCGTTTTATTTCGATTATGATGTTTTCGTAATCGTTGCAAGCCAAAATCGTAAAAAAAAATACGATTAATTGCACAGCCCTAGTAGATGGTATACCCAAGCAGACCATAATCCTACACTATGTAAACACCTTACTGCATCCCAACATGACTACATGGAGATTATAGTGAGAATACACAGGCACTTATTTTCACAGATGACTGAGCTCGTCATGGTGACGCTTTTCACTCCTTTCAGCCTCTTCAGCACGATGAAAGACGACACAAAGCGCCATCTTCTCTCCAAAACGTTGAACTCTCTTCAAAACAAGTTTGAAATGCTGGTTCTCACACACACGACAGCCCCAGAGGTGGAGTTTTGTGAATCGAGCCATAGATTGAGAACCCAATCCCCCACCCCCTCCCTGGAAGAAAGCGCTAATTAGCTCAGATGTCCGGACACACACACACACCACGATGCTCCCCGGGAGATTGGGAAATAAGATGTTGTTGTTGTTGAACATCTCAAAGGGAGGATGTTAAATCTTACATCCAATTCACTGCGAGAGTGTGCATACCTTAGTTAAATGAATGTACGGAAATCTGGTCATTAAAACATGTATTACCTCATAGACATTAAACAACAGCTGAATGGTTATTAATAAGGATTTCGTAACACGTTTTGTGGTGATAAGGGAATCCCTGGGTGTTCACTACGGAGATGAAGCCATGCGGAAGCTTTTGTTCTTGGAAATCCGACACGGCGACAACTCCGAAGTTGATTTTGATTGCACTGATCAAAAGAAGCACCGTGTCTCGATATTTCACCCCTGAGGCAGGGAACACGTGACTTCAAAGACCTCCATACTAATCCCATTTGGGTTATTTAATTAAGGACTCAGAGACAAAACAAGTAAGTGACCTGCGGGGAGAGATACAGGTGTTCATATCAGGAAACAATTGCATCATAGACTCAAACACACCCTTGCTAATATTGTAAACAACTTTTGCGTAAAATGCTGCTATAGTTAGTTACAGATTTTGGCAACAGCTCGCTCTTCCCATTTTCTTTTGGTTCATTGCACAGGTTCCTCTTTGTTCGTATAATTGTCATTCCAGGGAACATTCCCCAGCTTGGTTTAGATTGGTTTAGATTGGTTCATGATGGCGAAGAATAGTGGAAACGCAGAGAAGATATGATCGTTAACCGCACGTTTTATGTTCGATGTGGAAGTGATCTCAAGCTGTGCTTTTATTACATCGTGCCCTGGGGAAACTGCTCCCTAGTTTAAGGGTGACGTTCTGACCCCAAACGTGGTATTGTGTGTATGAGAGAGGATATGAAGCACTCTGTGTGTTTGTGTGCATCTACAGATTGTTAAAGCTCTGCAATTGTTTTTGTTGATGAGTGCTTAGATGAGGTCAACTCTTAAATCCAACCATGCAAATCAGTCCTGTTCTGAAAAACACCTTGATGTAGGGAACTTAATTACAGTTTTGGACCAAAGAGGAAGTGCTTCCATGCTTCTTTTTTTTTAGTTAGCTTCTCTCATAGAGGCTTAGATATTTACACTGCTCGATGCTAGGAATGTCCCGATCACCTTTTTTTGCTCCCGATCCGATTCCGATCATTTGATTTTGACAATCTGCCGTTACCGATTTTTCCCGATCCGATCTTTATGCAATGCTTTAAGAGAAAAAAAAGCATTCAAGTTGTCCCTTAAGATTCTTTTTTTATTTAAATGACAGTACCCAACTACCCATTCTATCCAACATGGATATAGCTTATTTTTTTCACAGCAGCATTGGATCAAAACAAAATAAAGCTTATCAGTGCTCGTTAGCTTACTGCTACTAGTAGACACTGCGCCCACTCTGTTGCCAGCTTTGAGAGAAATAAGCAACCAGGTCTATGAAAACAAGCCCCAAAGAAGCAACACATACATGATATTGTGTAATTTGAAACCAAAACTAAGGCCTCAGGATGACTTTAAGACGTGAACATGGTCATTTTAGTTTTGTAACCGATTTTTTTTCTTCCGATCTTTTGAAAATCACGTGATCGGCTCCGATCCCCGATCACGTGATCGGATCGGGACATCTCTACTCGATGCCCAAAAAAAACACCTGCAGATCGATGGATTGGTCTTTATAAAAATCGAAATGATTGGTGTATCCCATGCTAAACAAGTGACAGGACAATGGCAGCAAGCATTTGAGATTTCGACACAGCTCTAAAGGGTATTACGAGTCTCAGAAATGACTAAGTATTGGGAGATATAAGATTGTTAAGTTACAAAACATTCACAATATGTTGAACCGCCTGAATTTCCACAGTGGGAATAATTGTGGATATTCTGATAATAGCAATTAAACACGTATAAGAACATATTCTCAAAATGTTGCTATTTTAACTTATATTTGTTCTTCTTCAGTGACCTTGTTTAAGATTCTTTGATTGTTTTTCACTTAAAAAGATGCACCCTAAAACAACGTGTCCTATCTGTGATGCAATTACAATACTTGTTAGTTGATAAAGTTCTCTTAAGCCCTAAGGTCCCCCCAGTGGACCCCCCGTCACATTTAGTTTTTCGAGACTATGTCTCAGGGCTTCTTAACATTTATGAAACTATTAATGTGTAGCACCAGATTAACGGGAATAATCTCAGCTAACTGAATATATGAACCATTTTTACCACAACAAAACACAAGGGTAATACCAAGCCTCTGAATTAAGATGAAAAACATGAAAAAAATCTCAGGGCTTATGAAGATTTTCCCATGCCTATAAGTATTACATCCCAAATTGTCAAATGTCTTTGATTGTTGTGGAAAACCTTAACTGCTTTTAGCATCTGTCCCCCCAGCTGTGTTTTTACATCACTTGCTGCTGAACAAAATAACTCTCCTTTCAAAACAAAATCAGGTCACATAAACATGATGTCAGACGGGATGAATGTGGTGAAACAAACGGTAATTCAGTTTTATTATAGGGTTACTGCTGGTGGCCAATTAGCAGTTTGATGGATTTATCTGAGAGGCTATAATAAATAGTTTTTAATGATCTTTTATGCTGTAACTCAAAGTTTAGATAGACCCCCGGTATAAATAATGGCCTTTTTGCCTCATAGTGGATTTGCTTTAACTAACTTGCACTATCCAGCACATTGTTTTTAAAGAAGCTTGATAGTAATTTGATGATTTTTTGGAATGCTACTACTACTCTGCACATTCAGATCTAAATCTTCCAAATTGTGTGAGAGGCTAAACTCAAGCTGTGGTATTTAAATTGCTCTAAGGTTGTTCAAACTGACAATAAAAGTGGGTGATGGATCATCTGAATTTCTGTCAAACTTCCATTCTCCAGGACCCCTACCTGGGCGAAGGTTTTAGGGTGGGCTCGGGTGTCCTTAACCTTTGGGCAACTATCAAACCTATTTTTTTTATGTAAGTTTTATCAGACGGGAACCTTAGTTTGCCTCTTTTGTTTTGGATCAAAAACACATTCCGGTGTGAGTGCGGATGCTTGTGGGCACCATGTGGATTCAAGAGAAACACTTAATGGAGTCTGTTGTTAGTTATCGTGGGTTTGGGGAAAATACCAACTGTCTTTGTACAAGTCTAAACAAAAGTATGGCCGATGAATGTAGAGGCAAACAAAGTTTAGAAGCTTTCCAGGGTCTCAGGTCAGCCTTATGATCAAACTGTGGCCAAGAGCCTTCTTCACATATTCAGCTATTATTGATACAGAAACTAATGTTGCATGCAAGTAGTCTGAATCAGTTCCTTGTGTCAACAAATGTACATCTACAATGCTCCTTAACCCTCCTCTTGTCTTCGTCCCCCCCCCCCTTACTTTGGTGTTCACTGTCAAATTTGACCGGTCCTGTTTGAACTGCTATTACATTAACACAAAACACATTAATCATCACCAAATTTCATTTAACACCCTTTCAAACTGTACATATAGTATCAAACTACTGGTATACATGAAAAACTGCAGTAAATATACAAAGAATAGGCACTGAAAAAGTGAACATGTATTGCGTGTGCCAGGAGTGATCCATGTGGGGGGATGGGCACAAAAGAGCGGGAAATGTGTCAAATTGTTCTGTGTTTGTGCCAAGTGTGATTCACATGGGGGGATGGGCACATAAGGGACACACACACACACATCTAGAGTATGTATTTGTGTTTTATCTGATCCGGTGTCGGTACCATATCGGCTCGGGGTGCCATTTCGGCTCGGGTGCATATCCGTCGCTTACCAATGACGTCACTTCCAATGACTCTGATTGGCTGTATGGTAATTTACCCAGGGGTGCTCGGGGCAAATCACATCTTCAGATCACGATGAACCGAATGGACGTATTCCTATACTCCTAGCGTGTGAAAATCGTGTGCAAAGTCTCGGAGCAGTGGCTGTGATCGTTGCTATGGAAACAACATGACGGAGAAAAATATATTTACGTCAAATTGACGCCGGATATGAAGTATATGACGTCACGGATGAGACGGATATGCACCCGAGCCGATATGGCACCCCGAGCCGATATGGTACCGACACCGGATGGTTACTAATTCCTTTTCTTGATGGCGGTCATGTTTGACCAGGAAGACCATGGGTGTTACAAAGTTGACTAAATCATCCAAAATGCAATGAAAGTGGTGATCAGCAATTTGATATGTTCAAATGTCTACTGTGAAGGATATCATAAACCCTTAAAGGAGCAGTAGGTAAGTTTGAGAAACCGCCTCGGCTGCACACAAATTCCAAAGTACACAAACCGAAAAGAATCCGCCCCTTCCTTCAGACTTCCTACAGAGCACCTCCTCCAACACACATGAACGCGCACAAGATCATGATAATGAATGTAAAACAAATGTATAACACAGTTATTGTCAGTGCTTATATGTTTGAAGCTAGCATGTTTGTTTTGTGAAAATGTATTAAAAATGTTACGTCTAGCTGACGAGAGCAGGCTGCGCCGGTAACGTTATCAGCTCGGTGTGCTCCGTAAATAGTCGCCATAGTTGAAAAGCAACTCCGATATTGACTCTGGTTTGACTTCTCCTAGTTTCCACTTTCTTTTTCTTCATAATTTGCTCCATTACAGTTTTTCTTTTGCGACCGGTAGAACTCTGCCATGGTGAACACGTCCTCCTGCAGAGCTCAGCTCCGCTGCAGGAGGACTGTGCCGCTGCAGGATGACTGACCGAGGAGCTCACGGGAAACACGCCCAATAACGGCGCGCAATTACTGCACGAGTGTGTGTGTGTGTGTGTGTGTGTGTGCACGAGTTTGAAGGCTGACAGACAGGTCGGCCAACCAGTTATTTTAGCCGTAGTTTTTACAGTATTACGGCTTCCACAGATTAATTTTTTTTATGGATTTTTAGCACTTAGAATATGCATTGCTATCAGGATATTAAGAGCATTCCATGGAATATAACAAAAAGTGTATCTCGAGCCGGTTTCTCAAACTTACCTACCCCTCCTTTAATGCAATCAAATGTAAAACAAAAAAGTTATGATTGATGATAGTAGTAAATCGGTCAGATTTGAACCGAAGACAACAGGAGGGTTAAAGCATTAAATAAAAGCATTGCTCCAAATCTATGATGTTCGCAACTTGGCTTATTCAGAGATGGTAGATCTTTGTTTTTACAAACGGCAACTCCTTTTAAAAAAATAAGTAATAAGTGACATAAATAAGTATATGGAGATGAGTGAACTACAACTCTCAAGCTGCCTTTAGAAACAACTTAATTGAATACTATTTAATTCACGGCGAATAACGAGTTGAAGCTCTAGGTTACACCTGTGTGTTTTTTGGGGTGGGGTTTTGTGGAAAAACTCACCCAAGCAGGTTAAATAAATACTTTCTGAATGTTTTTGGCAACTGTGGTAACATTCCTACATTATTCATTTAAAACTGCAATTAATCTTTTTACAATTTGCAAACAGGTGGGGTTCGTGCCTCTGACTGGTTTCTTCTATGGAGCACCTATGGTGAGGCTCATGGGTGTCGTAGTAATAACAGCCTTCTCTCTAATGCCGACATTTGCCAGAAAAAACACGATTTCTCTGAAATAAAGTCAGTTTTCAGGTAAAGGAAACATTGAGAATATCGTACAAATGAAACACCTGTAATGTAAATGTGCAGACAAAGATATTATTGTCTGGAATAAAACGGTCAGACTTGTTTTTCTCTTTGCTCACACCTGGTCTAATTTTGATTAATCTGCTCTTACAATGTAAGGATGTATTGTTAGTCTTTGAGACATCCAATCACTTTTTACACAATATTTCAGATGAGCGCTTTTGGAGCGTACATTTGAATCTTATCAATGTAACGTTGGACCTTATTGTTTATGGATTTGTTTTTCTTTGGTAGTTCCATAAAGACACAGGGAAATCTCAAGAAATGATGAAGTAAATTCAAATGTGCACTTGATTAAGATACAGTATAGTTATTTATCTTTTTTTATTTGATAATCTATAGATATTTAGCCTTCTACCGTTGGTCTGAATTTATCTTTTATTTTATTATATTTTTAACTTGCGTGCAATGCCTTTTATTCACATGTTGCTAACACAAAACAATTTCCCGATATAGGATCAATACAGTCTGTGTAATTGAATGTATTGAAACCCAACTGAATACTAACACAATGAGTAGGGATGCTCCGATCGCCAATTTTGGGGCCGATCGCCGGAATCAGTATCGGCCAATACCGATCGCCGATCCGATCGAGTGGCGGGGCCTATGGGGATCTTCCTTTTTATACTGATGTTTAAAACTCAGTTAATGCTCATTCACTGGCGCTTCCACAAACAACAACCAACATAATTATTACATTCAAATGAAGTACATTATTCAAGTTTACACTAACTTTGCATAATAACACCGGAGAAATTAGCGAAAGCGCTCCCTTTTCTCTTTGGGGCGGTAGTGGCGAAGTCGATTGGGACTTGTCTTGGCAACTGGAAGGTCACTAGTTCAAGTCCCCGCAAGACCAAGTGCTACCGAGGTGTCCCTGAGCAAGGCACCGTTCCCTACACTGCTCCCCGGGCGCCGTTCAAAATGGCAGCACACTGCTCCTAACACTAGGATGGGTCAAATGCAGAGAAACAATTTCCCCACGGGGATTAATAAAGTATATCAAATCAAAAATCAAATCCTCTCTCTCCCTCTCTCCCTCTCCCCCTCTCGCAGCTCACTGATCCAGTAATGAGTGACCCGACAGTGAAGAATAAACATATTTATAACTAGTTTAGCTTGTTCCAGAGGTAGATAAAATAGCTAAGTGTGTTAGGTCTAATTCTTAGTGTGTGTGTTGCTCTGCTCACCGGTCCGTCACAGCGGGTGGAGCTGCAGGATTTCTGCTTACCGCTATTTTATTGTCCTTTTCGGACACCTTAAAATACTGCCAGACTAGTGAAGCTATTTTGGCGAGCTTGTTTTGCCGCGCACGGCGAAAAGTGTCATGTATTTTACGTCATGCGATCGGCTCTCGCGATTTTTAGAGAGCACCGATCGATCGGTAGAGAGTGACTATCGGCCGATCGATCGGAGCATCCCTAACAATGAGTAAATACAATTTTGACAGCTTCCAATTCACTTTCCATTTGTCTTCACACTCAGTGAGTCTCTCTTTAATGCACTTAAGTGTTAGTTCATATCCTAAAGCAGAGTTCAACAATACGCTGAATAGCTTTGATGTCTCTAATAGCTTCAAAGATGAGAAGTTTTCCTTCTTAATCATTAATCATGCCCTTGAAACATGAAAGTTTCTCAGCAGAAATGCAAAAAGACTTTTCATAATAAGGATAACAATGTTCATCTAGGCCAGGCCCCCAGTGGGATTTCCAAAAAATAAAGAGTGAACAAGCGGCCGCTGACGGGCGTCCAGTATGAGCAGAGGCTTCGTTAAATCAGTCAGGAAATCAAATCCCAATCAACATAAATACACTTAGTCCATATTAAAGATCACATAAACACTGTAACCGTGTCTAACAAGCTTTATCTCGAACATCAGAGTGCAATATCTGCTCACTTTTCCAAAATATCTACTCTCTAAATAACAGCGTAGTCATGACATGTACCTCGTGGATCCAAAACTAACTCTGACATGCAATCCTGTCTCTGCACCACAGCTTTTGTTTAGCCCTAAATCGCTGTTAACTAAATACTTTGAATGGATGACAGATGTTTGCTATGGCTGATATTTAAAACTATGTAAACCAAGTGATAAAAAGGGAATTCAATAAGTTATACGAGACTGTCCTCTCTGAGTTTCCTCATTCCAAAAGTTTGCTTACTTTTTTAATAAATGTAAAACAATCCCAAAGACATGAAAGAACATCTAACCCAAAACAGCATTGCTTGAAACCCTGAGGGGAGTGTATTATCTGTCGTTGTTATAGCGTTATTAGCATAAGGTCATTATATTCCCAGCGTTGAGAGGAGAATCTGGGCTCCTCCTAACTTTTCATAATTTGGCTGATAATTTTGGAATCGTCCAGAACTCTAATCTGATTTATAAAAAAAACACAAAAAACCTTCGCTTACTTTTGAAGTCTGTTAAAAATGAGGAATCAATTACGGAGCACACACCCATTTCTTTCTGTGTTGTTCGTGGAGAAGTGCAGTCATTTCCCCCATTTTAACTGTGTCAGTACTGTGTGATTAATTAGACACACACACACACACACACACACACACACACACACACACACACACA
>CALSBZ010046683.1:182248-206642 GCA_943591055.1 Gobionotothen gibberifrons | reverse complement strand
TGAGTTCCCCGACACACCGGGGACACATATTTATGTATAAAAGACATCAATAAGTGTATTTCGCATGATAGGTCCCCTTGTAATGGTCTCTATGTTTATTTAAATACATTAGACATTTCTGAAAGATGATAAAACAAATTAAAAAACATTCTTATCAAATTGACAAAAGTCTTATTGTTAAAAAATGTATTTGTTTTTCAAAACAAAATTATGAATCTGCAACAACTTTATAACTATTTGTCTATCTATTATTTACAATGATAATTTTATTTTTTGGCTTATGAAAATAAACCTAGTCAATCCATGGTTTTTCTAAAAGTCCCCAACAACATATTGCACTGCCAAAAACCGAGCAGCCTCAGCTCCACCAACCCTTGGTCGTCCATAAAATGCCTGATGTACAGTAGGTGTTGAAACATCGGACATGTGGCATACAAAAGCAAACATGTGCCTCTCAGTCTGGACATACTTTTTCAGTTCAAAGCAAAGATTAATAACAGCAGGAATAACAAGGCCCTGCGTTTAACTCCATCAGTTCACGCTCAACTGACCCAGCACAGAGGAAATATACTATGGTGGTCTGAAAACTCCCAGAAGTGCCGTGGTCCTACTGTCCCTCCGCTGTGCAGCACAGTAGCCCACTGTGGATTCTCAACTAAGACTGTGTACAAAAAGCCATGTGCCGTTAACATTTCAACAGGTTTGGTTTATATCGCTTTGGGGATGGATTTGGGGTGGTAAAGAAAAAAAGACATGCATGCGGTATGTCTCCTGACCTCTCCTCTTTCACATTAAATCACATGTTGTGTTTGCTTGTGGTTCCATTGAATATTTGTCAGAGACAGTAGCCACATCCGAAGAAGATGTTATGGTTAACTTGTTGGAGCCTATGGTGGGATTATCTTTGACCACAATGTGCCTTCTGTGTAAGCACTCTCTGGGTCCATGTACATCCAAAGCAATTGTAATGATTCCCTTATATTATAACTCTCTTATTACACAGCTTGGTTGAAAACTCGAAAAGCAAGAAACTTAGAATTCATGATGGCTAAACTGTCCCCAGTGAAGAAAAGAAAGATTGCGCAAGAGAAGGAAACATGTTAAAAGACAGAGAGCTGGACGTCAGAGAAATCAACAGAAGAAGAAAGACAGGAACAGGGCATGGGCTCTGGCAGTGTATGAACAACGGTTAATGGAAAATAAAACATGAATGGACAGTTACAGAAAACCTTGATCAGTGCTGCCACTGCAGTTCAGCCATTGGTTGACTATATGTTTTTCTTTGCAGAAGCAATACAATCAATTTTAAGTAAATGAAAACATTTTAAATCAATATTGTGAGTCAAGTCGTTGGTGTATTTAGTGTGTGGTCGTGTAATAAGCAGTATTAGAACCAATGATTGAGGTTCATTTTGTATTACCCAATGTCTATATTTATCTCTTAATTGACATGTTCATTTATTTAGTTGTGCTAAAAAGTCCTGGGCATTAGTCTTTATGAGCGCTGTGCTTAAACTTACCAATACATACGTTTAGTTCATTCTAAAATGACGGGTCAAATATTGGACAGGTTAAACCCACATCCTTCCTTTACATATTCATTGGAACCCGAGCTAGATCTACCTCTTTGAAACCAAATAAGCAGAGTTTCACAAAGACGGCAGAAAGAGCCATTAACTAAATCTGTGTGAGGCCCCTTTTCAAGTCACGCGTGGAAGGGTTAACTACTCTGGCTGAATGAGAACCAGAAGTGACTGTTTCAAGATGAGAGCAACCCAGAGCAGAACAAGCACTTGCCTCTCATTAACACTCAACCCTCGATGGCCTTTTCTGGAGTGCATTTGCATCCACCTGTTGACCCTGGCACCGCTCCGCGCCTCATTCTCTCCCGAGGGAGCATGCACGCACCAGGTGTTTCCCGTCGCACGTGATGCATCTCTACTTTAGGACTGGAGTAATGCCCTGTCTTTATTGCCGTCTTTGCCGGAGCCAAACAATATGCTTTTGACACAGTTCTCCGAGGCTAAGTCGACGTGCCAAGGATTTCACATGTTTCTTTGCAAGGGCCTCCTGATCATGGTTTATCCCAGTCTGCAATATTGGGAGACTAGACCACAGGAAATCCCCAGTGAGCATGAGCACACAAATCCTATTCAACAGAGCGACTAGAAGCTTTATTATTTCTACAAGGAGCTGCCACACACATACAGAATGGCACGTGTGTTCATGTGGCATCGCATGCCTTTTGAGAATTATCAGTTCATGGGATCACGGCTGGTTTGACTTCTAATAAAGCCATTTACTCTCAGAGTATATTTGGCTTTTAATTTAGCTAAGACTACATAACTACCTGATTGAGCCCCTGATTCGCAGCAGGCTTTGGCGACCTACAGCACAGGGCTCACGCATGGCGGCATATATAACTCCCCTGGTGTTGATCTAACATCCCTGAGAGTGTGAGGTGCATCAGTGTGTTGAGCGGCTGGAAAAGCACTGATGACTCAATCTCTGAGGGACAAAACAACAGAAAGAGAGACGGCTTCATCGTCCACAAACTGAAGAAGAAGTCAAGACAGAAAGTGACAGTCTGAAACAATAGTTTGGCAGCATGCCCTCTCCTGTTGCCTCAAACCCTGATTTAAAGTGCAGACTTATTTTCCATTTGTTCCTTGCGAGCCCCATTTCCTCCGAGTCTCAGTGGCCTCCTCTCACCTCCAACCTCTCTTTGCTTTATTAGCAGAGAGACAGCCCACCCGGCGCTGGTAGCGGAAGCAGATTCAAACCAACAAGGGCAGGAAGCCAGCGTCCTCAGCACAATGCCAGCTGCTTCCAACTTAATTTGTCCGACGGTTCCTTTCAGCAAATTTAATTTGAGAGAGAGATACAGATAATAATCCGCCGACTGCTGCAGCTTGTCATGCTGCAGTGGAGGATTGAGCTTCTTAGAGCGACAGGAAGTGAATGAAACCATTGGCCTCCGAGAAAACAGTGGGTTTGTGGGGAAAATGGAGTTTGTATATACAGGAAATGGAATACCTTGGCCTTTTTTCCCTGTTTTGCTTCTCGTTTACATGGGACTATTGCACATATGATGACATTGACCTGGACTGACCTGGTTTCTGGTGGAACAGAGCTGGAAATGAGGATGTAAACAGGAATTATGAGGCCGGTATTGGTGCAGACATCAGTGACAGAAGAGCTTGGGTTCCTTCGTCCATTCATGAAACCTGAGGCATCTGGGAAAAGGCTCCGGGCATGGTGGTTTCATAGTTTTAAATGGCATTGTTGGAATATGTCAAACTCGAGCTGTATCATTTCCACCATGACTCAAATGTGTTTTCACAAGTCACTTCATCTGCTGATTGTTCCTTCACCGTAGCTGTCATTTATATTGTTATCGCATATGAGTTATATATAGTATACATTAACAGTCAAGTAGGGATGCACGATATTGGTTTTTTGAAACCGATACCGATACCGATAACTTCCTGCTTCTCAAGACCGATACCGATAACCGATAATAATATTATATATATATATATATATATATATATATATATATATATATATATATATTAAATGTACCTGTAGTTTTTGCACACCTGGTGGTAAAAAAAAGACTAGTAGTGAGCAAATGACATGAGCATTACTACTATGAACAAAACAAAGCCAAGAACAGTTTTGACTCTTCAAAGTGACCATATTTATTTCCCCAAATAAACATAATTGAGTCAATCAGTCAATGTTTGTAGTCTTTGTCCAGCCACTGCGCCGTCAGACCTAGCATGCTAACGGGGCTAACATCACTGGTCCATATGTCCGTGGTGAAACTTATGTCCCGTATATCGTTATCGATCAGAGTATGAAGGAGTGTGCATTGCATTTGTTAATACAAATAGCAAGCGAACTATCTAACTCTGAAACGTTGAAATAGTCCCATACTACCGACGACATGTTTGTTTACTGTCCTGGTTTCACGGCTGCACACCATTTACGTCACAGCCAGGCATGAGTTAGGGAGCGCTGGATTTGTGAAAAACTCCCCTCTTCCTAAACCACTAATACCACAGTACTGGCAAACGGGAGGAGCCGAGTGAAAAACAAGCGCCCCTCATCCCAATCCACCCACACCGCAGTATTTTTTTATGTGCACCACTACAGTCAAGACATTGCACACAATTGCTGAATACAAATCTGAACATGGAGATCTTCACTAAAGTGGATCACATCACTCCTGTTCTGAAGTCTTTACACTGGCTTCCTGTGTGTCAAAGAATAGATTTTGAAATACTGCTGCTGGTTTATAAAGCACTGAATGGTTTAGGCCCAAAATACATTTCTGATCTTCTGCTAAATTATGAACCATCCAGAACTCTCAGGTCTTCAGGGACTGGTCAGCTTTCTGTCCCCAGAGTCAGAACTAAACATGGAGAAGCAGCGTTTAGTTATTATGCTCCAAATATCTGGAACAACTCTGACTACTTTTAAATCCAGACTGAAGACTTTTCTTTTTGTCGCTGCTTTTAATTGAAACTGAGCCGTTGTGTTCATCAGTAAAGTGGAACTTCTGTGTGAACTATTCATATCTTAAACTGCACTGTAACTTTTTATTCATGTACTTTTTTATGCATGTACTTTTTTATTCATGTATTTCTTCTTTTAATGTTTCTTTTATTATCTTTTCTTTTTAAATGCCTTTGTCTGAATGTCTTTCATTTTTGTAAAGCACCTTGAATTGCCTTGTGTTGAAAGGTGCTATACTGTATACATAAACTTGCCTTGCCTTGCCTTACACAGTGTTACTCCTTCAGAATATACCCCAAGTTTAATTAATGTAGAACCTCAATTGCAAGATATCACTTTTAGGTCCCAATTCCATGCAAACATGGACATCACACAAGTGATTATGTTAATATATTATACTTCTTCTGGTTTTATTACATTCAGGTTATTATGTTAACATGGGGTATAAAATATTCTTTATGTCCCGGTTTACATACATCTAATGAAAGAACGTGTTGAATACAAGTTCTGATAAATACTTTTCATAATTGAATGAGGGTAAATTGAAGTGTCAAAGCAGCAAAACTAATATTATTATGGATTCATATACTGTAAATAAGAATGTTGAATACTACTTTACATAATACAAATGTATAGGAAGCATATTGAATCATACTAAAAAATGCTTAATATATACACAAAACCGTTAATTAAATACAAACCCTAATCTCAGACACACTTACCTACCTCATCTGTTTGATTTATACACTGTAATTATGTCTTTACTAGGTTTGTACATATCTTTTTGATCATAATCTGTTTGTGAAATCACCGTCTCGATTCTCCAGTCATCCTTCAGGCGAATGGATACGTTTCTTCTAAACCACTTCAACTATCAGACGTTCAGGCCTCTCGTTGCAGAGCTCCTCAGTAAACCATGTGTTTTGAATCTTTTGTATGATTTCTCTGTTCCTTCCTCTGGAAAATGTCTAATTTTAACTCGAGTAAATAAATGCGCCATAGTTACTTTTGAGCTGCATTCATTACACAGAATCCAGTCGTGTGCTTCGACTCGCTGACAAAGACCAAAACAGACACTGCGTACGAGGTTCTTAGATTGCTGTTGTCTGAAGTAACCAAACTTCGTTCCAATTATGCAAAAGCTGTAAACACAACCAGTAGGATAATGATAATGGGAAAAATATGCCTTAGCTCTTTTCGGAATAACAAATCCTTGTCAAACCCAAGAACAAGAATCTCTTTAAACTTTTTGAATATCGAACAACAGGAAAAGTCTTTTTAGCTAAGATGAATAAACTTAACACAAGAAGTAAGGCAATTTATGTTTGGTGGATGATTTCTATGTTGTAACAATGCTTTTTGGCAATACATTTTATTTTAATATTATACAGTGGAAAGCCTGTTTTTCTTACCTTTCCAATGGTACCACATTTTTAACCTGTTAAGCCCGAGAGCCCCCGGTACAGACGGCCTCCTGCAACATCTTGCAGGAAACAGTGTCTGAGGGCATGTTCATTTAATAAACTATGAATGTTTTATATCCATGTAACGGAAAGAAACTCATCTAACTGATCATTTTAATTTGAAAAGCTTTTCCGTTTCTGGAAGCCAGAGCTAGAAATATTTTCACTCTGATTCAAAACTGCGTCCGCGAAGCCCCCACCTTTTTGTTTTACCATGTGTGTGTGTGTGTGTGTGTGGGGAGATTCCCCTTCGATTCTATTGTCTCTAACGGTCAGAAAGAGATGTCAATCACCAAAATCGACCAATGGGTTCCAGAGAAACGGTAAAACCCCCATTTCCACCCAAATCACCTCAGAGGTGGAGTTTTCTTTTGCTAAACCTCTCTAAAAAGGTAAAATGTCACTTGTTTTGCATCAATCTTGATACAGGGTACTTATTATATGTTGTTCTTTGGATTCCTAAAGCTTTTAGTCTACCTTACCATCATCCAAGGGTAGTTTTAATAAACTACTTTATAAGTACAACATTTTTTTTGGACGGACACTATAATTTACAGTTTTTTTACTTTGTTCAATCTGAATTTTCTTTAAAATAAAAAAATCTATATTGATTCTGACTTTTCTACATCCAACTCACAGGTTTATCATTACTTTGAGAAAAAATATTATTAATTTAACCCTTTTAGAAGGGAAGATATGGTCATTTGTTCTGGGAATGTCATTTTCGAGCCTGAGACCTGAAAAACAGGCTCAGGGCTTAACAGGTTAAGGAACAAGCATTTGTGGGATGAGCAGAGTTGAGTATGAGGGGTGCGCCCATGAGAGATGTGACAAATCTCTAAGTTTACATATCCTAAAAGTCCTGCTTGTTTTCATATAGGGTTCAGAAATGATGCAAAGACAGAAAATAGAACCAGTTAGACATTATGTTGAGTTTTTGGAGCCTTGTAGGCAATGTACTAAAAGCCTACTCACATCCTATCGTTTGTCCATAATTAATTGTTCAAGCTAAAGTTGAAAAGCAACCATTTGCAACATGGGCATTACTCATCATGGAGAGAGGCATAACTTTCACACAAGGACAATATTATACCCTCGTTTTCGCGTGAGCTTCATTTAAACAAGGCCCTAAATCATTTAACACTTTCTCAGATGTTCCTCCAAGGAACGAAGGAAGCGTAAGTGATAAAAAAAAGAGGTAGTTCAAGAGTTATTAGGATACAGGATGAAAAAAAAAAAGATGACAAACATATGCTATTAATGACCACCATCTGCAATGTCGAGAAGACGTTGCTATTTAAGCCTTGCGTAGGAATCAAAGACACGTGCGTGGCAGAGGGTTTGCGGCACTATGAGTTCAGCCAAACGTTGCCTGGCACTTTGTACCGGGCTTGCAAAACAACCACGGTCTGCTGAAGAGAAGTCACTCAACACGGGAACAGCTGCGTGCTCATTCAATTCTAAACAAGACAAGGAGGGTTTGGTAAACTAATGTTATGCCAGAATCAGGTTTCTCCATCCTTTCCCTGTTCCAGCCGTCACTGTTTGTAACGAACCACAGTACAGTAAGTGTGTCCCCAATCACTGTATGAAGTCATTGAGTCATTATAAAAAGCACATTGGGCTTCTCTTCCTGAAGATGGCAGCTTGTTTCAACCTTTTCTAAAGATGGAAACTAAGGAAGTGGCATGTTATACCTAAATATAAAGTATAAGTCAACTCCAAGACCTATTTCAAAGGCAATTCAGAAAAGACCAGAGCAAAACTGCATTTGCAATTTAAGGTTAAGAGAAAAATAATGGAACAACGTTGAATTAATGGTAGGAGTTTTAACATTACTGGCAGCAGGACCAGTTGACAGACAGCTGTGGTATTGCTAAAAGCTCCTGGTAGCGCACTAAGACTGTTTCCAGACAGCATTACGCACTGCATTTACAAAAAAAACTCAGCCACCTTATTCATTCCAATGATCCGACTACATTAAGGCAGTGAGAGAAAGTATATAGTGTCATCTGGAAACACAATTGAGCCAGGTTCTTGTCCCAGTGTGTCGAGTTGGCCAGCCAATACGTAGTACCACCAAATTCAGATCATAAATCTACAATTGACCTGTTTGTTGAGTAGGATCAAACTGTTGCCACCATTACAGTATAACTTTCCAGAGTTTAAAATACTTTCTCAAGGTCTTTTACCTTACTGACCCATTAGCCTTCAAAACTTCTTAGTTTAATTTCTCCTCAAATAGTCAAAGTCAACTTTAATGTCAATTTGTCTGTGTGTTTGTACAGACAGAGAGATCGAAATAACATTTCAAACAATCCCGAATACAAAATACAATAATACAAATATACAAATATGTATATCCTATAGCAGGGGTGTCAAACTCAATTTCATCGCGGGCCACATTAGAATTATGGTTGCACTCAAAGGGCCAGTGGTAACTTTAAGACTATATAATATACATAGATAAATATACATAATAAATATAAAATAATGTATATTTTTACATTATTGCCTCTGCATTGGATTATTATCGGATAGGGTAATAACTTCATAATTAACTACGTCTGAAAGCAGAAGTCTAGGGCAAATCATTGCAAGTCTCTTCATTGCGCATGTCACAAAATGAGATGCATTGTGGGACATGTAGTTTATGGGCAACGTTCTCCTGTAAAGCAGCACGTAACATTATAATAAACGTATTATATTCTTTGCAAGCTCTTGTGGGCCACATAAAATGAAGTGGCGTGCCAGATTTGGCCCCCGGGCCATGAGTTTGACACCCCTGTCCTATAGTGTGTATATATACAATCAACAGAAACATTTACACATATGCACACATTAAGATAAAACGCAACAATCAATATATACAAAATAGGTAGGTTAACTTAAATATGCATATTGGTTACAAGATTAAACTTATATCAGGAACATTTATGACAGCTAAAAATAATGTTATGTTAGATCTGAAGAAGTAACTTTTTACTGATATCTATCATTCATTTGACAAAAACTGAATCAAACTTACCTTAGCATACGGCACTTTGCCGATAATCTAACATGGAACCTCATGCCCAGGACGATGTTGAAAACACCATTTTTTTATTTGGCTTGTTTTGCTGCATTTAGCCTTTTTAATGTGGCTTTTCTAACAATCTTACGTGGTTGTATAAGAAATCTTTAGGAATCAGGATTATGTCAAGATAAAGTGGCAGGAGAAGTTTTTGAAAAATACAGCAGGGCATTACAAATGTAATAGTTCTTACAGTGGCGAACCGTGTCTATCACAACTGGACCTTCTGTAGACACACACACACACCCCCCCGCAACCGCCGCCCCCCCACCCCCCCAATTTCCGTATTTTCACTGAATTGTCGTCTTGAAAAGGGTTCTGACAACAATTCCGCAACAACATCATGTTCACCTGTTGCACTTGTCATTTCAACGTTAAAAACAATAAAAGGGCGAAATAATCGCTTCTTCGCATTTATCATGATCCTCTGTCTCGAGCCAGAGAACTACCGGGCCTTCTAGAATACCCTGGAACCGAGGGGAACTCTGAAAGAACACGCCCATTGGCTACAAATCAATATATGATTGGTTGATCAAACTGTCAATCCAAATGTACGCTCTCATTCAGTGTGAGGGCCAGGGCATTCTATCAAGGATATAGTATACCTTGGTTGAAGGATATTCTACCCAGAGACCCAGAACAAGATCTGATTGGTTCCTTTCTTTTCTAACACAAAACCACTGAAATGCGTAGTGCATGGTCCGAGAAGGACAAACAAATCAACGTAACACTGTAACATTGCAGATCAATACGATTCTCATTTATTCATTTTATTTATATAATTAAATCAATGTTTTGTTTGTTTTATCTGAGTGTTCCATGGTATTCTCTGAATACCTTGAAGGCCCTGACGGTTCGCCACTGATTTCTTACCACTAAAAAATGCATTATGTTGCAAATGTATTATCTTTTCAATTTACACACGGCATCTACTGCACGTCTGTCCGTCCTGGGAGATGGATCCCTCCTCTGTTGCTCTCCCTGAGGTTTCTCCCATGTTCCCCTTTAAACTGTGGGGTTTCTCTGGAAGTGTTTCCTTGTTCGATGTGAGGGTCTAAGGACAGAGGGTGTCGTATTGTCATACTGATATTCTGTACAAACTGTGAAGACCACTGAGACAAATGTAACATTTGTGATATTGGGCTATATAAATAAACATTGATTGATTGATAATAACCTACTGTGGATTGTATTTTGAGAAATAAATGCTATATATATTTCTACAGTTTCTGCAGGGCCTCTGTTTAACATTGTAGTAGAAAACATGCAGCCTAAAGACAGAAAGAAGTCCAAGAGGATCAGCAGGACTCTGCACACTAGACTTAAAACCATGAACTCAAAGCTGATATCACAGTATACTAATTATCAAAATTGTACATGAGATGATATCTTTTTCTTTTTCTTTTGTGGCATTCATTCTTAGACTATGCACTTTGAACAAGCATTGGCACCAAATGATTGTTCACATTGAAAAGATAAGATGTCTGTTTTAGCTTTAATATTTGTTGGAATGATTTTTTTGCACATGAACACGTTTCCTTTTGGTACATCCTGAGAATAATTCAAAATCGGTCTTTTTGAATTCCCCTGCTGAAACACAGTTGACATTATCTTGATTTATTATCAACATCTGGTACTTTTATTCCTATCATAATACCTTCATGTCAGAGATATGAGCGTTTTGTCTCTTTGTGATGGTTTGCCATGAATTCTTTTAACAGCGGACACGGGAAGCACTTACGATCCTCCTCCAAATGTATATACAAAGACTCCTGTAAAACTATTGCACCACCTGTTTCTCACAAAGATGGAGTGGCTATCAAATGCTTATCTTGCCAGTTTTATACAACATCTTTCAATTCCCATCCACCGCAGGAGATGGCACATGGCTAAAAACAGGATGAGGTCGGTTCCAGACGAATGGAAAAGAGCAAAGTCTTGAAGAAGGGGTGCCAGCTGCTATAATCTGACTCTGGATCAGGGTCTGCGCACCGAGGCAAAAACGGGCACATTTCTCAAAGCAGCTACGGCATCTTTGGTACCAAAAATGCCACCAGGATCTCGATGTGATCTGTTTTCTGTCAGTGTTTGATTGAAGTTGATGGGTTTTCTTGGCATTACAGTAAAATCAAGATCCTAAAATTACATTTAAGCTCCATGTCAGAGTTTTTGGGTCGTCTGTTGTGAGATGGAAACAGGAAAAAACGTTCTGTTCCTGCTACTCTGGATGAGGTTGATGTCCTTAACAAAATGTGTGCCAGTGTTTGTCTCACATTGCAGAGCATGTTTATTTATGTAGGGACAGTTAATTGTCTGTGTTTTGCAATTCATGTTTTTTGCCGTAAGACCACAATAACTACCCAAAATAGGATAATAGTGCATATTTTGTATTCTAAGTGCTGAAGAACTTCCAAAATGATTGTTCTATAACTAAACAAAAACACTTTACTGAACAATTAAAATGTGTTATGATGTAGACACAAAAGCAGACTGAAAAGTGCTGAATAAGACAAAAGAGTCGGAGAAAAACATGATAAAACATTACTATTCAACACTACATTCAAGATTCAAGGCTTTATTGTCCTGTGCACATTAGCTACAGTGTAGAGATGGCAATGAAAAACCGAAGTCACAGGCTCCTCCAACAGCACAACATGAATATATAGGACATAACAAATAATTCGGATAAAATATTGCAAGAGAATGTTTTGAGATGTGCAAACATGTAGTATAAATAGTGCAATAAGAGTCTATATACAATATCTATTCTATATGTACACTAGTATATATCTTAAACATGTAAGCTTTCAGCATATCCAGCTGTATTTTAAATTCAAATGAAACCAGTTGTGAGGACCCGGGTTGAGGATTACTCCAATTTCTCAGGCGTAGCTGTTCAGTGGCCAACAGAAGAAGAATGTGGTTGTTCTGGCTGACTCCCAACCGTGAATGTCTTTAAGCAATATAAAGTTGAATTAAAAAGTGCATGTATACTCAGCAAATCAAATTTAAAAAAAAAGTGAAAAAGGGCCAGAAGGAAAGCCAAGAGAATGGCAAACTGTTATGAATAAAAGCCTTCATACGAACTCAAGGTATGCACTTCATTTGACATGCTAAAGAGTTTCTCAGTCTGCGGAGGGTAACCAAACTGGATAAACTAACATTTGAGTGCATATGGATATTCCAATCAAAACTAATATAAGAGCAGGGTACTGTATGTGGTGCAAAGTATGCATTGCATACCCTATAATCCTCCCTGCACCTCGTTAAACCCAAACACTACTCCTGTTTAGCAACGAAGACTCCTTGTTAGAGACTATATTGGAAACTTTTCACTCAAGATTTTTTTCAATACATTATGATTGTTGGAATACGTTTACTCTGCAACAGCAATATGTGGCAACATGGGACCTAGAAGTGAACAATCTGCCAAAACACCCCCGAATGGTTCTTCTGACATCCAATCTCCTGTTCTCACCCTCTGTTTAACACTACTGTGCAGCGGACAGCACAGTCAGTTCTCCTGGTCTCTGTGAGGAAACGGAGCGTTGGCCTCCGAACAAGTTCCCCTTCAACGTCAAAACATCCAAATCAACCTGTCCCAGGTGCTTTGTTTGCCTTCTTCCTCTGAGTGGCCCACATCCTCTCAACCCAGTGATCTCTCTTTCAGCCCTCAAACGTCTCTACCAGACGCAGAGATATACTCTGGCTGCTTGTGCACATCTCATCCCCAACAAGGGTAGAGATGAGGGAAAGTTATCACATGTGCAAAACGAGTCTGAATCCCTGCCCCTTATTTTCAGCAGCCAGTTTTATTAAAAGCACCCTCAAAATGTGTGATCCAATGCGAAAGAAATCTCGGCTACCACATGCGGTGGCAGATGTCCAAGGCAAACACTCCCACCGGTGTGTACACCAAGACAGATGACTATAGGACTCAAGGCCCATGGCTAGCAAAATGTAGCCCTATTCTGTATTTATTTTCACAGTTCAAAGCACTGGCAGCAGCCCACTTAGTGTCTGCAGTCCAGTCCAATGCACCCCTGATTGCCACAGTGAGGCTTCGCAGCCCACAAAAGTCGTATTCTCCAACTCGTGCCAGCTACTAACTCCACATCTGCAGTCCCCCGAAAAAATGGTGAGGCAGCATCCAGGAGCCAACAGAGGGGGTTTGAGGGTAGGCTTATGGGTAGGGGGTAAAGGGATTCCTCTGAAACCACACTTTGCTCTGGGTTGAACGGCTGCTTTGTGCAGCTTGGCCTGATCACACTACCCACATTAAAGGACAAGGTCTGTTATTCACCCGAGCAATGATAAGTAATGTCTTGCAGGCCAGCGATCGGAGCGGCGAACTTTCTGCCCTTGGCTGTGAAGTTTATCACCGCACTAACTGGATACCGTCCTCGACTCTATAAAACCTGTGTGATATACAAGCTACCGTATGGAATCGAGGAGGATGCTGGGTTATATGGGGATGCAGATGTGAGTGGAGACATGTCTCATGTTTCTTGAGATACTTTTTACCATCTGGGAATTCCTTGTCTCCCGTGAGTTAGAGGGATAAAGGTGGAAAATATGTTGAATGCTGAGGAAAGCGTTGTGGAAAACCATTTAAAAAGTGATTATTGGAGAGGATACAGAATAAGCTCACAGTGGTGTGATTGGAAATCTAGGTTATTTAACTTCATTGTAAAAAAAGTTATATTTCCCCGTCTGCTCTCCAAAGACGCACACAACCACTCCCTTTACTTTTACAGATCAATATTTCATCATAATGTTGCCGTATTGCAAATAAAGAGCGGGTGATGGCTATTGGCTTCAATAATGATCAAATACTATTTTAACTTTCAATCCGGCTCTCACTTAATGTGAATGTTCATCATTCAGAACATCCTGAGAAATGAAAGAAACATTGACATATGGATCTTTAGTTTATTGCTATTGGCTTCAATATGTATTCCCACGTTAATGAGTCAAATGAGAAACGGTCTATTTAGAGTTCGAGTCCAATTACAGTCTCTAATGGGCGATGTGCATGAACATAATTAAACGTTTAAATAACTAAATATAAAAAACAACTTTGAACACTCCTACAAATGCCAAAAATATCTTGTGCTTGGATGGCGATTACTTGAGTTGCATCCAGCAAATTAATTTAGAAAGTATTTTGTGCTAAATTAACCCAAATTATTCTTTCAGCCTCCAACTTATTTTATGCATTTTCTACTTTTAGACCAAATACTGTTGTGTGCTTTGCTAACTTGACCCAAGAGAACCCTCAGCATTATGTAATGGGTATGAGACTAAATCAATGTTGGCCAATACATACATATGCTCTGTTTTTACTGCCTGGCTACTCCTCATGAAGTCTCTCCACTCCAAGTTTTTTCTCTCAGCCTGGAATCTGTCAGATGCAGTTGTTAGCACGTACGCTACATGTGAACTGAGGGCTTTTATTCACAACAGGCTCCTCTGCTGACTATGTTGGGTCATCCATCTTTGCTTTTAGTCTAGTGAAGTCTTCTAACTCTTGTAACAGTCTGGTTTAAGGACATATCCTAAGCAATTACAAAAAAACTAAAACAGTTTCACATTAAAAGTCAGTGTTTTCCCTGGCCGACACAGAGCAGAGGGGCAACTAACTTAAGGCTAACATTTACTCAAATTGTTTCTCTGATTACTTAAAGGTGGGGTAGGTAAGTTTGAGAAACCGGCTCGAGATACACTTTTTGTTATATTCCATGGAATGCTCTTAACATCCCGATGGCAATGAATATCTTAAGTGCTTTGACAATAAATACATAACAAAATGTCATCTGTGGAAGCCGTGGCGCTGTAAAAAGCACGACCAATCATCTGAGCCGGCCCGGCTAAAATAACTGGATGGCCTACCTGCCTGTCAGCCTTCCATCTGTGCACAAACTTATCTCGTGCCCTCATTGGTCATGTGCGCGTTCGTGTGTGTTGGAGGAGGGGCTCTGGAAGGAAGTGGCAGATTTTTTCCGGTTGTGTATTTTCAAATTCTAGCGCACTCGAGCTGGTTTCTCCAAAATTACCTACCCCACCTTTAAGATCCAGCCGTCTGATGACTGAGATCATTCATCACAACATTTCTGGATACAAATTACCAAGATTTAACTATGGAAGGCATAATGTGGCTGAACTAGGGATGCCAGAAACTGACCATGAAAATGAAAATCGGACAGCCCTGGCGAATATTAATCGATTAAAAGTCCATTTATAACAACTTTTGGCACACATTTGAATAACACTGATAACAACAACTGAGCTGGATTGACCTCCATCATTGTGCAATAATAGAAAACTCATGAGGAAACTAGGAACTGGATTTCAATTAAGATTGTTGTCAAGATCCAATTTCCTAGATCAATAGTTTTACTAATTGTAATTATTTTTACCTGTTTTCTGTCTTTTCTTTCTGAGGTAAATTCTGTTGCTTTCTTTATATTCCCGCCAGCAAGATAACATGTCTTCTCTCAAGTTGGGAAGATTCTTTCCCATCGAAAAAACTAAAGAAACGTGGCCTTTTTTACCACATGCAGTCCTTCTTACTGTCTGTAATGATCTAAAACATGAGAAACCTCTTAAATATTCTGTGACTGCATCCTTTTGCTATTCTATTCCAAACCTCAAAGGCAATTCCCAAATTACAGACTCGTTAGCAGAGAATTATCTTTTTGTAAGTATCCAAAGAACTACACAGCGATGAGCGAATGGAGGATCAGTCCCATTTTTAAGAAAGATTAATCCTCAGGCGAGGAGATGATTAAGGTCCAAGTCCCCCATGTCCGCCCTCTTCTGTCTGTTTGTTTGAAAGAAGTGCATCATGCCAAGACAGAAATCTCCAGGATTTGATGGTAATAAATTAGTGATGAAATAATCCTGTTGGGCAATCCCATTTCAAGGGACGGGAAGTCAAGTTTCCCAGCACTGTGTGTCAAACAAACTCACAATGTTTTATAGACTTGATGACTGATGCTTGTCGAAAAGCCCTCCATAACAATATGCAGGCGTACTGTAGTTGTCCTGTTTGGTTTAGTCATCGCTCTTTGTTTGGTTCCCATTGTTAAACAGGCTGTGTTGTAAAGAGTGACTCATTGGTTGGGTTACTTATCATGAGAGCAACAGAAACCAGATCAAGACACTACAGTTTGAAAATGGCTTTTATTACACAAATACAGGAAAGTCCTAATTGGTCATTGATGTATGATACAGTCGCATACATACTGTGAGTGTACAGCCATGTTAGCAGTTCTGTGAAGCTGCACTTGGACGCTGATAGAGCTAAATGCTAAAGGCAGCATGCTAACATAGACACAGCTAATGTCTACCATGCACACCATCTTAATTCAGTGTGTCAGCATGCTAATAGTTGATGATTAGCACTTGTAATGGGTAGTTTAATCTGTGAAAAGGCAGTAGAACACAATAAGTCCTCGGGTAAAATAGATTTATTTTAATGTAAAGGTAATCTATTGGGTTTGCCAAATGTAAAGATAATGTATTGGGTTTACCAAATGCGAGTTGAAGAGTTCCAAAAATGTCCCTTCATGAGGAAAGATCAGATAATCATTAAAGTAAGTGGGGTTTATCCTCTGAGGAACATGATTGTCTGTACAAAGTGTAAAATCAGTCCATCCAGAAGTTAAAATATTTTAGTTTGGACCAAAATAGTACACTAGCAATGCCATTCATAGATTTGCGCTGCTAGTGCGGCAATAAATCATCCGTAGAGTGTGTCTATAATCACATTTGAAAGAAATATGGGATGAACTTCAACCAAACTATTGTTACAGTAATTCTACCTATATGTGTCAGAGTTTGGTGCTAAAAATGTTGTGTTTTGTGTTGGCTCTGTGTATCTGGAAAACGGTTTTACACTACATAGCACTTGTCTTGGATATGTAAATTGCAGTACACAATATTTTACACGTAATGGAGGTGGAACCATATAATCCAAGATCTTAATCTCTCTGCCTGAGGCAAACAACAGCCAGTGGTTTGACCCAGACGGATATTTAACTAATTGTGTCAGACTACCCTGTAAAAACCATGTTTTAGTGTCCGCACTAAGTGACAGCTGAGCAAAATGCATGTAATTTTGCATGAAGTCACCGGCCCACCCACAGCATCCAGATCCATGAGAGCTCGTCCCAATGTTCTTCTTAACAAAGCCAATCGTTGCTCATGTTTAAAGCTTTAGTTATGGAGATCAGATAGCATGTGTTATTGTACACCATGTGACTTGATTTGCACAAGTTCATAAAAGTTCACTTTTACATCTCACAGTAAATCACCCATCGTGAAAAGAGTCGTTGCTGTAGTGCTTTGTAATGTACACCATGGGCCCATTCTGTTAACATGGCTGTGGGGTGCATTCATGTTAGGACCGGCAGTATTAACATCATGTAAAAAATGACTACTTTTAAGAGTGTTATATAGCTGCTCAAGGTTAAAGCTTATTTTTACAGCACAACTTTATGTTCTGAGGGGTCATGACCAATCCAGGGCGTCGCAGATAAAACAAAACTCACAAGATAGTTAGAGAACTGTGACACCAAATAAGAAAAATGAAATAACGTTAGGCTCACTTTCCACCGCTCTTTGCTTTTTTATTCCTGTGAGATACTGGATAGTTTGACCTCCTCAGCCCCAAAACAGTTGTTCATGTGAAACATCTGAGGTTTAATGGAGAAAATAACTCATAACGTATGGACATTTGAACCGACGATGAGTGGTCATTAGCTGTTTTAATAATTAATTTTAGGGGTCACCAACAGTGGTGGGAAAAGTATTGAGATTTTGTATTTGAGTGAAAGTACTTTTTTATTTATTTATTTATTTATAGAAGGACCATGCATACAAAAACATTAATCTCAGCAAAGAGAAGAGATGCAATATGCCAGATTATAGCTAATAGCTCATTTCCATCTGTGGTCCTCAGGCAGGTTCATAACAATCAATAAACAAATAATGACATTGCATGATCTCTATCAGTCAAACAATTTTTTAAAACCTGATTTAAGTACCGCTCAATAAATTAATACATAGTACACTTGAAATACACTTACATGATCTCGGTCACTCAAATAATTATAAAGCCTGATTTAAATACAGGTTACGAACATAATACTTAGTACACTTCAAATACACTTAAATAAAAAGATCTAAGATATAGTATGACAAATTGACAATACAGTTCAAATAAAAAAAAACTCAGTGTAATTAATATTGGCATGACTGGTTGCTTAATATCATTGTTTTTGCACCGTAAGAAAACAAGTTAAAATCAGTACAGGTTTTAAGTTCAAGTTCAGTTTCTAATATCACAGTGTAAAAATACTAAACTGATGGTACTTAAGAAAATAATTTGGGTATGATTTAAGAAAATGCAATAAGTATTAAGTGTAAGAGTACTCATTGCAGAAAAAACTAAAAAAGGATTTCAATATTTCCAAGCAATAGCAGTTCATATTCATATTTTAGTAGCTGGAACCGTGAAATATTTTTAGCTAAATTGCATGATTGTGGTTACCTAAATATAATGTTGGATGGTTTATTCTAAACCTAATAATCAAGTTTTTCCTAAGAGCTGTGTGTCAAAAGCTGAATTCATAGTTACTAGTAAAAACTATCTGTACATTAAATGTAGTGGAGTAAAAAGTAAAAGATATGCTTCCAAAATGTATTGGAGTAGAAGTGTAATGTATATAAGGAAATACTCGGGTGAAGTACAAGTACCTCAAATGTGTATTTAAGTACAGTACTTAGTACAAGTTAATGTACTTAGTTTTCCACCACTGGTCACCAGCTAAAGAGGGTTTAAGAGGGTTGGGGTATGCAACATATTAATATCTGAAGTCTCTAGCAACTGAAGATGTTAAATAAATCTAATAGCGTAAGAATAACAACATTTCCAATGTCTTAAAGTACTGAGCTTTGATAGTAAACTAGTTGCTATGGCAGCCTTGCCACTTATCATGCTCATTAGTTTTTGCCATCCATAGCAGTTTTTCTATTTTCACCTTAAAGAGAGACCTGGGTCTGTGAAAAGACGGCATGGCACAAGCTTCCACAGTCATAACACGAGTACATGACATCAGCAATCATAAAACCCCACTTTTGCTATGCTTACATTACTGTCATAAAGCAGACTTCCAAGTGTGCCTTATCCCGCAGACTTTTCGTAGAGCTTCTTAAAATGTTGACCCCTTCTCAAAGTTTTGGCAGCGGTATGCGCCAAACTCTGCCCGGGATTGGAACTGAAAAGCCCTAAGCCTTGATGGCGGCTGTTATGATGTGCAAGTTGTTGAATTTATCTACATGTGTCCTCAATGTTTGCTGCCATAAATACTGCGGGGAGGTGGAGCTGCCCCCTTGCACGGTAATTTATCATCCCCTCCATCGGCTCCGCAGTTATGACACCACGTTGGAAGCATGGCGCCCCTCCAAAGAGATGATCTAATAACGCTAAATCCATGGTGATTGGTTCAGTTAAGAAGGTGATGACACAACTGGCTTTTCTCTATGCGATCATCTAATCATGGATACACTTATAATTCAATCCGTCATGCAGGGGAAACAATAGGGAAGTTAACAACCAAAACGAGGCGTTCCTCAAATTGTAATATCACCTATTAAGTATATCGGTATGTTAAATAATAATGTATTAAATGACTTTCCAAATTTGAGATGGATCCCTTGTGGGGACAAACCTGCAATTATTATTATTATGCAATTATAACCATGCATTCCCCCTCAGCTCCATGGAGCTTCTCAGCATTTTTGTGGTTTTGATGCACATTTTCTGTATGGTTCAGTGTTCATGCATCCATTTCCATATGCTGCTAGAAACTACAATGCATCCCGCTCTCATCTTCTTTAAATTGATTACTAAAACATTCGGCATTCATACTTTTAAAGAGGCCTTATTGTGCTTTTTCGGGGTTTCGTTTTACTGTAGTGTGTTTATATAGGATATTGTGCATGTAAATGGTCTGTGATAGTGATAGGCTAAGGGGCGGGACATCTCTAAGCGGTTGACCAATCACAACAGAGCCAGCCAGTTAACCAATCAGAGCAGACTGGGCTCTGGTTTCAGACAGAGGGTGAAAAGAGCTGCTGCAGCACAGGCAGTATGAGAAAAATAAAGAGCTTTTTGAACATTAAAGCATGGAGACATGTCCCAGTAGAGGCAGAAAATACAAATATTAATCTGGAAATGAGCAGATTAGGGCCCCTTTAATTCAAATATGACCCAGTCATTGTTGTCTCATTCGATTTACTGAATAACGTTCAATTGTATTTTATATCATACATTTAAAACATCCTTATCTGCACAATACCAATAGCTCAAAACATATGAATGTAGTGAAATGAAGGGGTGAAACACTCTACGACAGCAATACTCGGGAAAAGCACAAAACATTTTAAGACTTATTTTACTTAAGAGAATAGAAAAAAACTCTGATTCTTTTTTTTCTCTGAATGTGTGAGCCGTCAACACCACCAGTCAAAGTTTGAGCCTTGTTTTAATGTTATGTCGCATAAAAACAGAGTGGGCTTTTCACATGAGTTCCTTTCCCACATCTAATGAGCGTGATTTCAAGTGTTCGTCTGTGAGGAAATGAATCTGGTGAACAACGTTATAAAATGTAACACAGTATATTGGCCGCCACACCAGAGCGTTGTTGCACCCACGCACGCTCCCTCATCATCACAGCATGGCTGTTACACTTCCTCTCCCAGTGCCTTGTGGGTACATCTGGATAACCAGTACAACACGAGCTTCACATGTAGAGAGAAGTGTGGAAACGTCGAGCTTTCCAGAGGATTGTGGAGGGGGTTGGACGTGTTGACAAGTTCAGTCCCAGGCAAATGCAGATGAATAATTGTGAGGGCTGGTAATCTTTGGTCGCACTTTTCACAGTTGGATGTTAAACTTTTTGGGTTGCAAATATAGACATTCACACAGTGTATTTCCACCATGGAATAATAGACAACATCTGTGAATGTTCTCGATTTGGTATACAGGAGTTATTGAGCCTGGCATTTGTTTTGGCATGTTGTACCATGTGGTCAGCATGATTGTACATTGGGTGTTATGAGCGTCTGCTTTTATTTTAAGCAAAGCCATGTTCCGAGTAAATAATCACACACTTTCAATCGGATGAATCGCCCTGTAAAACCACAGTTTTCTATCGTTGGCCAAAGTCCAGAAAAAAGTGACTGAATATCTTGAGCCTTTCAAAGCTGTTGAGTGATCCATAATGTCTCTGACTGATACTACTACATTTCATATTGTCCAACTAAACCAGTGTTAACAATAAGGGCAGTAAGGGTTTTACACTGATACTGTCCTTAGATTCGTCCATTTAAAAAAAAAAAAAGCTATCCGGATACATCTTGATAAAGACAACAATTAAATGTCCTTTGTATTTATGTCTGATTTCAATAATAGTTGTTTGTTATCTTGATTCTGTTATCATTGTATTGGAATTATATAAGCAAATAAGGTGCTTCCTAGGTCAAATGAAATTGTTTGTCTGTGTTAATCATCAATCAATCAATGTTTATTTATATAGCCCAATATCACAAATGTTACATTTGTCTCAGTGGTCTTCACAGTTTGTACAGAATATCAGTATGACAATACGACACCCTCTGTCCTTAGACCCTCTGTCCTTAGACCCTCTGTCCTTAGACCCTCACATCATACAAGGAAACACTTCCAGAGAAAACCCCACAAGAACTCGGATGTTAAGAACTCGGATACACAAGGAAAAAGGACTCAAATGCACGACCCGGGAGCCAGAGATAAAGTATTAGTAATATACTTTATTGCAAAAATAGGATATACAAAAAAAAGATAAGGCACTCTTTACGAGGCGACAAAAAATAGGCTTCACTATCGCGTAACGAAAAATCACTGATGAGCAGAGTTCAGGCATGAGGACAGGACAAGACGAACTGACAACAAACGGAGGGAAACAGGGGAATATAAACAGGAGATAACAGGGCACAGGTGAAAACAATCAGGCTGATGCTGATGAGTGCGGGAGAACACACAAGGGAGTCAATGAAGCTGAATAAAGACGTGACAAAACAAAACAGCAAGTGAAAGACAATACAACAATAACAACATAAAACATGACTGACTTAGCACTTTTGACGGTGCACAACAGTCTGCAGCTTTTTCCAGACTTGTTCGAGACGATAAAATGGCCAAACTATATAGATTGCAAATGGCTGATTTCATTCAGGGCCAGTAGCATTAATTACACTATGTCCTGCTTTCATTTCACCTTCAGTAACTTTATCCAGATTATATATCTAGGTACAGATTGCATGTGGAATTTAACTTGTACCCTTAGATTTTGATACCACTGATATATTATACCAACATCATATGGGAAGAGTCCACCCATCTGAATATAACACAGACAACATTGCTATTCATCACGGTCAATGAGCTCTGCAGTTGGTAACAAACTAGGCATTGGTAGCAGTTGAAGTTTATCACTTTTTATAAAGCTTTCATGCCCATTGTTTGGCCTTCATTAGCAGGCTGCATTTGTGTTGTCATGCAGATGTTGTCGTTGTTTTCTCTTGATTTAATTAATAGGTGGTTGTGCATAGTATTGGAGATGCATGCTGATGGACCTGAATAACCTTTCTGATCCGTTTCCTCGTTGATGATTTTGACTTCTTCTGATTACAATAGTAAAGTACTGTATATGATGAAATCAAGCACCGAACCAAAATAATACAACGATGAAAGGGTGATTTTTACAGTGTAGTGGTGAAACAGACCAGGACAAATGCAACCTTTGCACAACAAAAACAAAAAAAGAAACAAGGTAGTAGCAATTTGTGGGGCTTTTATTCACAGTTAGTTGCCCAAAAATTCTTTAGCAGTGTTTCCGCCAGACCAGGGCTGAGAGGGCGTCCACCCCGAGAGCGGGGGGGGGGGGGACACGTCACGTTGTGTCGTGTCACGTCGTGTCGTGTCGTGTCACGTCGTCGTGTCACGTCGTGTCGTGTCACGTCGTGGCGGCGAAAATAATCTCCTCCTTTGCCCCTCCGACAAAGGGATGTCCTTGAACTTTTTCCTTTTCGTCATTTCAAGCGATAAAAACTCTCGATCTTCTCTCAAATATAATTTTTTGTTTGGACGCCCTCGGCTCGAGTTCAGGGCGTTCCGAGCTGAGTAGGAGCGTCAAATGACGGCAAGGCGCCCCCCCTGGTGGAAACGCTGTTCTTTAGGTATTCATCGACCCCTAGGTCAAAGGAGGTTAAGCCAGGTTTAACAAGAGGGGAAAAAGAGATATAAATAGAGATATAAATAGCGCAGTGTAATGTTATGTCGGGCTGCGCGCTCCAGATCCTCCGGCTTCAATCACCTTCAGGCACAACATAATTACCGTGATGAAACGCTGATGATGAAGGAAAGCATTTGTCAAATCTTTTATTGAGCCAGAGCACATCATAAAGAGGATTGAATCCAGCACAGATCAGTCTCCAGTACATCCAATAATGAGCAGGCGAGGGGGGGGGGGGCTTCTCCTCTCTAATAAATAACATCTGAGGATATCTGAAGGTTGTCTCTTATTTTCTTGTTTCTTCTTTTTCTTCCTCGCCTATTTCTTTTCCAGCGAGGATGACTGGTACTGGTAATGTCTTCCAGCTGCAGACCGCCCCCCCCCCCTCTCCTCCCCCTTTGTCTTATCTTTGCATGAGGTGAAGTTTCCACTTGCAGGATATAGACTCTACCCCACCGCTCCTGCTGTCAGAAGTTTAAATTCTCACTTTTGGTTTTGGTCCGCTGGAGCCATCTCCCCACATTAAAGAATAACTCATCAGGATTCTCATATGAAACTCCGACACAGTCTGATATCCCCCCCCCCATATCTGCTCACAAGTCAGGATATTTCATGAATATGCGTCCGAGTTATGTGTCAGTTTCCTTCTTCATAAAGACTTTCTTTCGGTTTGATTCTGAACAATGGCCGCCACTGAAATGCTTACAATAGGCCATGTTTCCTTAAAGGTCCCCTATTATACTGTTTTTCATCAATATATTATAGCTCTCAGATACAAACATGTCTCTGAAGTGTTTGGCTCAAAACACCAAACAGATCATTGCAGCATTACCCATAATCCCCTCTGTTTCAGCCCCGTTTCAAAAGTGCTGATTCTCTGTCTGTTACTTTAGATGAAAATAAGGAGCCCCTCCCCACGCCCCTCTGAGAGAGGTTTGGTTAAAAAGAACTCAATGGTGCTCTAGGAGGAGATTCAGGTGATAAGGGGGGGG
>CALSBZ010046683.1:156728-171814 GCA_943591055.1 Gobionotothen gibberifrons | reverse complement strand
TTCCGGGTCGGCGATACAGCGAGAACAAGCGAAACTCATCCTGAGTACACAAACACTCACTGCTGAAGTAAAAACAATAAGTGTGGCTTGATATTGAGTAAGAAAAAGGTTTATAAATGCTGTGAGAATGGGTCTGCGGAGAGCATTTCTCCGCCATCCCAACCAGTCTATTACCAGCATTCAGGGAGCTCTATGCAAGTCAATGGGGACTCTATGCAAGTCAATGGGGACTCCCTGTTAGTTAGGCAAGGGATCCTGATGTGTGAGGTCCATTTGGGCCAATCCGGTCATTTGTTGTTGATTTGGGTGTTCACACGTCACAGAACCCAGGAAGCAAACAATGGAAAAAGAGAAGCGAGGCGTTCTGGGGCAGCATAGACGGGTCTTTTCTGTGTTAGAGTTTACTCGCTACAGGGTGTACTTTGAGGGTTTATGACTCTGCAGACCGTTTACATGCAGAAAAACCTTCATAACACACAAGGGGACGGGTAATAACCGGAAAAGCATGACATGGGCCCTTTAACTGGAGGTACTCAATGCATGGGAACTTAAAATCAATACAAACAATAACCGTTCAGCTCATTTGTGGTAAAAAATGTTTTGTTTACAAATGACAACCCTGAGGGTTGGTCAACTTAATGGCCTATTTAGGTATTTAATTTAATGTCGCAATAGTGATGCATTATATCATTATATCATAGTTGTTCCGTATAGTTTATTGACATTTAATTATTATGTTTTTGGAATAAATCCAGTTTAGTATGTCAAATGAAAGGACTTCTAGACAGATAGCTACCATGGTACAAATGGCTTGGAACATTCTCGGTATGTCAATTTTTTTATAAATTGTTTACCTTGTCAAATAGCCAAAAGCTAAGTATCTAAATGTAATTATGATGCACGTCTTATTTTTAAATGGACCACAATAACCTTTCAAATGAAGCTTCTCTACCCAGTGGCAAAGGGTTGAAACACTTTCTCTGGTGTGTCTCCTCTCTGCTATAACTCTCTTATCTTGTCGACTTTACATTAAAACTGGCATGTGTTTGGTTTATTTGGTTAAAAGCGTTGTCCTAAATCTCTGAAATGACTTTCATCACCACATGCGTCGAGCGTTATTAGAAAGAAGAAGAGACGGGACTAACCCTGACCTTCAGGTATGATAGGGATCTAAACACTTATTGTCCTTCAGTCACTTTACCATCTGGTCTCTGACCTCTAAGTTCTTCTCAAACCCTCCCCAGACAGGAAGGATAAAGGAGGAGTTGCTGTTAAGGCTACAAAGGTTCTACTAGGTAAAACAACATGTTGGTGTTGACAGGAGAAAGTCATGCAGCTTCAAAACACTTTATGGCTTCAGGGATGAAGGAAAAAAGCAGCTGTTTTCATGTTGAACTCGTACAGAGGTGGCCTTGCATACAGTAGAAGTCCCGAAATACACTCAACACATAATTACACATGGATGTTTTATATCAAGAGAGGAAAAAAGTAAACACGGCTAGTGCTAGATCCTTTTTTATTTTGATTAATGGTTTGAGAAAAGGAAAATAAAGGGAAGTTATTTTGATGTGGTAACACGTTAAAATAAGATATATGGAAACCTAAAGCTACGGCGTCTACAGTTTATCAATCAAAACAATGAAAGAAAGTGCAGTTTCACCTTCTTTCCTGTTGTATTTTGATACGTGTACGCTCAGGAAATAACAAGAAACCTTAGCGATACACAGTTCGACCGTCTGCTTGTCATAAAGTTGCAGGTGCATTGGCCAAGGCTGCGATCCAGACGGACTGACCTTTGCTGAGAGGTTCACAGCAACAGACTGTTTCTGAATCAGGCCTTGTGTAAAAAAATGGTCGGTCATGTTTATCCCATTACATCAAATGATTTAACATGGGCACCAAAGGAGGCATGTGGACATATTAATAATGGGAGTCCTGCTTCGTTTTTTGAGATTTATTGCCATTTATGAAGCCTTGTTCCGACATCCTTATGGCTGGAAAGACCGTTTTGTATATATCCCATGAATCAACCAATGGGGGAAGAATCCAGGACGGGAGAAACCTTACTCTGACCCATGGAGATGCTCCTCCACTGGGACTTGAGGGGCTTCACCCTCACCAACCAGCAAGCTCCACTCCCATGAAAAAAGTCAGCAATGCCACACAGGTTGAAAGAGGCCGAGACGCTGCTTCTGCAAAGCAACCTGGAAATATTATGATTGCGTTCGTAAAAAAGCTTTCACTCATTTTGACAGGCGCAAGCCGGCTCAACAAGGACGCTTTGTCCCCCCGTACAAAGACGCGGTAACCCCCCGTGGCGAAACATGCTCCTACCAACGAGCTGATAAGTGATATGAACTGTGGAGTTTATGTTTGAGTTTCTTCGCTGCTGCGCGCCTAGCTTCCCTTCACTGCTTTGGGCTGGATTTAAGGAGGGGGGGGGCTTGCCGAATGTAACCGAACCACTCAGAGGTTTTTAACAGACGCATCATTGTGAGATTGCACCAAATAATCAGTCTGTTTTTATGATGACTTATATACAAAGAAACAATACTTGCACTATTGTATCTGTTTTATTGTGTTGCACTGTTGGAGGAGCAGTACTGTAGCTATGCACAAATGACAATAAAAGCCTTGAATCCTTGAATATAATAAAGAAATAAAATGGAGCTTGTGTGTAACGCAGGAAGGCATTTTTAGCAATTGATTGAACATGTGCTTCCCTGTTGTAAACAGGTTGTCATGCAATGCTTTTATTCCAATTTAAAGTGATCCCCATGAAGAAGCACAGGTATCAAAACCATATTATTTTCAAGTTGGATTCAGTTTTTGGCCGACGATTGAGATGGAGTCCATTCGGAAAGAGTATTTAGATTTTTTGATCACAGCACATCATGTTTGATCATAAATTGTATGGTTTTCAAGCCATAAGTAGCAGCAATATAAGAAGTGCACTTGATCCATTTTCCTACTTCATGACTTCTATTCATTTGTGTATTGATTGAAGAGTCTGATTTGTCCGTACTGTTAAGCAATACGACAATATTCCTTGAGATGATGGAGATTTTTTTTTGGGACGGGTACATATTTTTTCTGTAAGAGCGAGCGACTGTAAGTGGTCCTTTCAATAATCTCTGGACCTATAAAGCCGTCAAAAAGGACAGCTCTGTTGAAATATTGGATAATGTTGGAGCAAAACATAGATTTGAATACTAATCTGTTATGATTCGGACAAGGCTTGTTTGGGGTTCACTTCCTTCAGAAGTACTTCCACTTCAACTATTGATGTTTTATTTACATTTCGAGTCAAATTATGACCTTCTTTAGAATAATTTTTGGGCGGTAGTGACTGAATTCTTTCAACTTTTCTGTTCCATTTATTTGTGTCCATGGCCCAGTAGTTTTGTTCGATGACAGGATATAAGAAAACAGGTATTAACAAGTCATCTGATTGATTGATTGATTGATCTGGTCTAGGGTGTTCTTAAGTTCTTTCTCAAGAAAAAAATCAGGAACAAACTTAAAGTTGACATGTACTGATCATTTCCAGGTTAATATTTGTATTTTTCGCCTCTACTGTGACATGTCTCCATGGTTTAATTTTCAAAAAGCTCTTTATTTTTCTCATACTGCCTGTGCTGCAGCACCTTTTTTCACCCTCTGTCTGAAACCAGAGCCCAGTCTGCTCTGATTGATTAGCTGGCCGGCTCTGTTGTGATTGGTCAGCCGCTTAGAAATGTCCCGCCCCTTAGCCTATCACGTACAATGTGTTGGAGCGCTAGCCGATAAAAGCACAAGTTTGACATAGTCTTGTCATTATGTAACGGAAGTAAACAAAGTAGCCCACTGGAGGCGTTTCAGACATGGGGGGGGGAGAGCAACTTCCTCTTGAGGGAACACAAGGATTGTAGCCTTTGCAGACCATTTACATGCACAGAAATCTGTAAAACACACTACAGGAAAGGGAAAACCCAAAAGGCATAATAGGGCCCCTTTAATAAAACGTGCTAGGATATTGATGGATGAAGCCCAATGCGAGTGAAGTGAGGCATTGAACTCAAGCAATTGGAAACAGCGACGTGTACAGTGTTGTCTTCACACTGGTGTGTCAGCGGAGTGATTTTCCCCCACGCCTTCCATGTAGCAGCAGAGACAGAAACACAAACTGTAGACTAACATCTGTTCCTGCAAGATGAGCTACAGCATGGAGCCCAGTGTTGGGGATCTAGTGTGCCTGTAGACTTGATCTTGTTCAAATAAAAAAGCTGCATACTCCCACACTCCTTCTCTGCTTTTTTTTCCTGTATTCTCAGACAGTCTTTCATGAATAACAGCTGGTAATGTTTCATATTGTGTTGCATCAGAGCAGAAGCATAGGTGAGTAGCTCGTGAAAAAGTGGACTGGAGTAAGAGCATTTTAGGTTTTTCACGTGAATGCAATATCTCGGAAACAGTTGGAGAAAGTTTCCCTTACTTTTACGAATGTATGAACTAGGGATGCACGATAATTATCGGCCCGATATTAGGAATTATGACGTCATACCGATAAACCCGATAACAGTATTAATAGCACCGATAACATACAATATATTTTTTGGGTAAAAAAAAGAAAAAAATACTGCGGTGTAGGTGGATTGGGATGAGGGGCGCTTGTTTTTCACTCGGCTCCTCCCGTTTTGCCAGTACTGTGGTATTAGTGGTATAGGAAGAGGGGAGTTTTTCACAAATCCAGCGCTCCCTAACTCATGCCTGGCTGTGAAGTAAATGGTGTGCAGCCGTGAAGCCAGGACAGTAAACAAACATGTCGTCGGTAGTATGGGACTATTTCAAAGTTTCAGAGTTAGATAGTTCGCTTGCTATTTGTATTAACAAATGCAATGCACACTCCTTCATACTCTGATCGATAACGATATACGGGACATAAGTTTCACCACGGACATATGGACCAGTGATGTTAGCCCCGTTAGCATGCTAGGTCTGACGGCGCAGTGGCTGGACAAAGACTACAAACATTGACTGATTGACTCAATTATGTTTATTTGGGAAAATAAATATGGTCACTTTGAAGAGTCAAAACTGTTCTTGGCTTTGTTTTGTTCATAGTAGTAATGCTCATGTCATTTGCTCACTACTAGTCTTTTTTTTACCACCAGGTGTGCAAAAACGACAGGTACATTTAATATATTTATATATAATATTATTATCGGTTATCGGTATCGGTATCTGTCTTGAGAAGCAGGAAGTTATCGGTATCGGTATCGGTTTCAAAAAACCAATATCGTGCATCCCTAGTATGAACTGATAAGAGTTATGGATTAAAGGTCACTGTGACCCAGAGTTGGGTGTAACGCGTTACAAAGTTGCCCATTATTTTGAGTTAGTCCGAAGAAAAGACAGAAGCTTTTATCCACTGCTGCAAACACAACGTCAAACCTCAACAAGCACCTGCAAAGACAACATGCTAACGTGAAGCTAATAGCTAAGGACCCCCGAACCCAGAGTGACGGCCCGTCTACACAGCAGCGTTAAAAAAATCTTCCAACGCTTCTGCCCATTGACTTTGAATGGGTTGACGTCACTTTGCCTCGCTTTTCGCCGAACTGCATTGTGGGGAAGCAAAGCAAAGATTTCCAGGATTCAAAAGTTGAGCAATGTTCAACTTTTGAAGCTTCTGAAGCCTTCGGTGGAAGCGTCAGCCAATCAAATCATATGCCAGTACAAGCTCTAGCCAATCAAACCGCTGCTTGTGTGTCAGGGGCGGGAGATTCATGTGATTGGCTGTTGGTCGAGCTTCAGACACGCCCGCCGGCAAGCTTTTTCCAAAGCCGCTGTGTGGACGGGCCGTGAGGATGTCCGCAAAATGAAGCACCCTCCGCAGTCTGCGTGATCTGCCTGTAGGGAGGGGCGGCCCTGCGAGTAAAGTAACGAGTAAATATTACTTTTTTGAGTAACGACCCCATCTCTGTTGTGACCCTTAAAAACACAATGTTGGACATTACTAAATAATCCACACCCTAATTATGACAACTTCACACACATTTCTAATAACGTAAAATGATGAAGTGGTGAAATGTTGGACAGGCATGGATGTAAACTTTTTGGAAGAGGCATTCAACCTCGAGGCAGTAATTCTAGTCTATTTATGAAATCAAAAATAGATTCAGAATTGATTTATGATACCTAGATGTAATCACTTGGATGTAATCATGAGATACCTTTCTCAAATTCAGCAGTGAATTATCTCGATTTGTAAATGATTTATCACTTGTTTGCAATAGAACCAATGTTCCTTTTTCATAGTTAGATCCAAATACAACAAAATTGCATATACAGTGAAATAAGACATTGCCTTCCATGGTGAGATCTTACAGTTCCTTAACTTGAGTTGTACTGTACCTGCGTGCTACAGGTCAATAACTGTGGTTTGGCTGTAAATCAGTAATTATTCAAACTTGATGTCAATTTCTGAAGGGTTTCAGTTACAGGTAGTTCCTGCCAATCTGCAATCTCTTTGTAAATGTGTATTTGCTGCAGACAGGATGATGCCATTGATGTGATACCACCTCCTATCGATGCCCCGCAATCCCTCCTCCTCCGAAGAATCTTTTAAAATAGGATCATGGGCCAAGACTAAGAGAATCCCAACATTTTCTATACACTACATTCATCTTGTATAACATTTGTAATCCCCTATAATACCCGCCAAATAGCTACATGCTTTTAAACGCCAGACCCTCCTGAACGTGCTGAACTGTTCTGACTTTTAAAAACTTCGCCCAAGGTGCCAGAGATAATTTACCTTGAACAAGTCAATGTGTTTTGTTTCAGCACAGACTGTGGTTAAAGTACAGTGAATAATGAATCGTAGTGAATGTACTTAAAATGTATTCAGTTCCCCACTCTGATAACAATCAAACTCTTCTTGCCTCTATTAACCATGACAACGATTTAAACAAAAATGTCATGAGTACATATAAACATTTTGGTACATTTACAGAAATATTTATCTTAGTTTGTGCAAATGGACGTGCTCCAGTATTAAACAAGACGCCAAATGTTCCTGTGTCACAGCATTGCAAATTGAAAATCACATGTTACCAGTCTGGGACTCACACATAGCAACATTAAGCAGAATGATGGCTAATCATTGTTTCAAAGCGTGCCAGAGCAGTGTGGTGACCTCCATCACTGTAACATCTGATGAAATATTCCTGATAAATTGCGCTCATGGCGGGCAGAGTCAGGTTTCTGCCATTTCTCCTGCGTATCATGTTTGCTGACTGTATAAATGTAGTAATTGAAATGTAAAGCAGGCTTCCCGTGGTACAATATTTACACAAAACTCCTCACATATGGTACAGATTGCTGGACAGCTGCTATCAATAGCTGGAGCCAAGCATAAGAAACACTTTGAAAATGAATTTTAAATTAAGACGGAGGGATGCACAGGCTCCAAAACTAAAGATTTCGGGGTTTAATTCCTGAATATACAGAGTTACTGTATATTTTGTCTGAGTTGGATGGCATTTTAGACCTCAACCTTCCACTTGTAGACGTTTGTATAGATGTGGTTTAGCTTCACAATTTATAAGAATTATTGTTTATTTGACCAGTTGGTCCATCCTTTGTGCACCAATAACTCAGCAATCTTTGTTATACAAGACTATGGACCACTTTTTAAGAGAAAAATTAAACCAGTGTTTCTGGAACTCTTCTTTTCAGATGAAAAATACATCTCTTTTTCTCCTCCATCTTCCAATGTACAGCCACGTAATTAAATACACGCACACAGGCCGTTTCTCAATCTCGAGGATACTGGCTTCCAAGCCAATATTTCAAGGATGCTACTTGCTGTCATCAAGTGGCGCAGAAGGACCGTTCCAATGTCCAGCATACTTGGAATTCCACCGAGGCCGCGTCCTTGGTTTGGACGGACCAATTTCAAAAACCCTTGCGGGGAATGGCTGAACCGACGCAGCACACATTTAAATGTAAGGATGTAGTGGCGTAGAACATGTGTTGGTAAATACTTTGTTACATTTGTTTGTTATCACCAAAAAGGTGTTCCGTGAAAGTAAAGCAAGTTCATAATTAGATAGACATCGTGAGGTATTTATTTTCGGTACAGTTTATGTTGAAACCGTTAGAGGAGTGGCACACTTGTTAGCCTGTTACATTCTTCTTCATTTTCCGAAGCCCTGGCTTGATTTGCATACTTGCTTAGTTTCTGAAGGAAGTGACTTGGAAGTACGCGACTACCAAGCCAGCATCCTCGAAATTGAGAAACGGCCACACTCTGCTGTGACCTCCTACAATCAATGTCGATTACTATCTCAACATTTAATTTTTTATTTATTCATTTCATGATATTTTAATGAATAAAAGGAGGTTATTACGTGACTTGCACACATATTGCCATTACCAAAAAGCAAGTGCCTTGTTCTGTCCACATATTGATTGAGGTAATTAAATGATTATCTTGTAGTTTATCCACAAAGAACGTTCAATAATTGTACTGTCAGGCTTTCTGCTGCATATTTCAGCAGATTCTTCTGTAATGTTAGTGGCTAATAAGAGAAGATGAGACTTTATTTATCCCGAAGGAAATTGTTGTGCCAGAATTATAAAAATACAATAAACACAGCAGCATAATAGTCAAACTGTACACTAACAGTGCAGAAATGTTGCCTCGATTGGGATACAGAGGTCTTGGAAGGACACTTATTTCGAACGACACACCAGATTTTTGTTAGGCTCAATCAGTGCAGACGATTGTTACCAATACATAGCACTTGGAGACATGTATCAGAATCGGTATCAAAGGCACTGATCTTTGTTAAATGTGTGCTGAGGTCTAGATTAAACTGCTCCTATGTGCTCCTTGAAAACACTCAGATCCTCAGATAGCCTGCAGACCAGGACTAATACGTGTAAGCAAGCTTCTTCCTGGCTCATTATATGCTTGGGGGTCAGCGCTAAATCACTGGTAATCATCTGGGCACTGACCACACTCCCGTGACATGTCGCATTTCCATTAGAAGGGGGTCTGACTGAATTACTTTGCGGCTGCGGTGTCTCTGCAGGGAGTATCCTAAGTCAATAAATGTTTGGACCTGCTTGCCATTTTTCCCCCCTTTCTCTCCTTGATGTGTTTGGTAGCACAGCTGCATGCAGATCTGAGTCATAGTAGGATTCTTCTTTACTGTACTGTGGAAATATTCATATGATCAGCAACACATGGCCTGGAATTAATCATTTGAGACCTGTGGGGTGAACTTCTTGCCAACTCATCTTTAACAAATGCTGCACACCACGTCTCATGCCACGTACGTACCATTGGTGTAGCATTATTTAAATTATGCTAATTCGTTAATTAAGGGGTTCTGTACAAAATCATCAGGGATTGGATCACTTCCTTTTGGCTGTTGGTTTCTATTCCTCTAGGCTTTCTCTCTTCCATGAGTCATCCCCACTGATAGGGATATGGTGCAGGAAATGTGCATGCTTCCCCTTTTGTTACTAACTAAGTACAACATGTATATTGGGCCTTTCTAAATATATTACCTTAACAACTTGTAATCATCCTCTGACATTACTCAAATGATGCAGCTTCACTTGTGTGGATATCAGTCCTCACTTGAATTGTCTTTGTCTCGACCTGGGTGGTATTGGATGGCTTTGGGGTATTCTATAATCGCCTCTAAAGTTGCAAGCATGCGTGACAGACCCCTCCTATCTTGGATATAGATCGTTGTGGTCTTCTACCAAACTAAAAATCAGATCACAGAAACACCCCAAGGGGAATCAGTTACAGTCTAAGAACTCCCAATCAATTATGTGTGGGTTTTGGCCTTCCAACCACGGTCACATCCTAAACTCTGACAGCAAAACCTAGTAAAAACTGGTATTATGGTGTCGGTCAGATTTCTGCCAAAAGAGGACAGAGTGAAGCGTACACATGTTGAAACAGGCTATTGTTGGACATTGAAATGGTTTGGTGGAAGGTGTCGGTCTGATTGATGAGTGTAGACTTTGGCAATCTTTCAACGACAACACAAGTTTCATTTTTGTCCTTTTGGTCGTCATCACCAAGGTCATTGCTAATCTCTGGAAAGCCGAATGGGACGAGAAACATGAAGCAGTAAAGAAGCAGATACAGTTTGACCTCAAACGTAAAGCTTGGCAAAATGTACTGTAAAAAAGAAAATCTACAGTTTAGCAATATTACCAACAATTCTGGTGCTCCCAGTTTTGGTTTCAACTGGTTTAACTGTGAGTTTGTTTTTGATAATTAAATGTCATCGTTGAGATGTCGCCATGGTCCCATACTTCATCAAATACTTTGGTGAGCACCATATTATAATAACTGGTAAAAGTGTGCAAGAGTATAGAGCTCTATACACGGGTGCTTTGCAATAATGCTTATTGTTAGAGAAGCTATAATGTTCATCAACTTCTTTCATTACATTACATGATACTTGTTAGACGCTTTTATCCAAAGCGACTTACATACTCAATACTGTGGACAATCCCCACAGGAGCAATTTGGGGTGAAGGGTCTCAGGGACACAACGACATGCTGACTGCAGTGGGGTTTGAACCTGTGATCCCCTGATCCGAGCACATACGCACAACCCACTGCGCCACACACCTCTCATTTTTATAAGCATTCTAGCATTTGCTAATTAGCATTACATATATATTTTTTATTTGAAATCCATTTCATTTTTCATCCATTTCACACCAAATCCCAAATGTCAACTCTTTGGTTGAGCAAGAGGAAGAGGCTTGGAACCCACAAAGTCATTTGGATTCATCCTCTGGGTACCATGAACATATGCACCAAATGTCATGGCCATCCCTCTAGTAGTTGTTAAGATATTGCAATCTGGAGGTTTAGTAGTGTTTGACCAACAGACCAACCATTGGCAGGTCTGTTTCCAGTGTCTTTCTCTCTGACAAGGTTTTGTAGATAGACTCTTAAACGATCCTGACTATTATCTTCAACAGTGGATATAAATTCTAGTCGCACCCTCTATCATCTGCTACCTGAGGATATCCAAATGTTTCTTTTCATAGAGAACAACAGGCAGTTTTTTCCCCCAAACATCTGAGTACAATAACCAAGACCAAAGCCTTGGATCCACACCCATGTCATATTTTTACTGGCTCCGACACGATACTAAAACTTGTTTTCATTATACTGATTTTAAATACCCAGAAATCTATGGCTTTGTATCTTCAGTTGTCTTCATAGCAGATGGGTTCAAACATGCCGTGCTGTGCGTTGTGCTCTCACAGTCAAAAGTCAGAGTGCACGGCACCACATATTGCAGAGAACAGTACATCGCTGGATCCGTGCATGGGAAAACCCGGGGAGACATTAATGATGCTTATCAACAATATCAGTCACAATTCTGGCATTTCATGGAAGGTCCTCATACTCCTTCACCTCGTGTGTTCTGGGCTGCAGGCCTCTCAGCTGCTGTGGCCTACATCTCTTGCTTTTACAGATGTTTTGGCCAAATAAGCAGTAGCAACATGCAGGCCTGAAATTGGTCTTAGCCTTTTCTTCCCTTGGAAAAACATTCCTTCGTAGGAAAGTGTCCAGTGTCCATCTACCTTTTTAGCTGCTCCTTGCCATGTACACTGAATGTGTGAGATGTACATTTATCTCGAGTTGGGTGGTGGAAAATAGGAAAAAAAAGTACTTTATCTCAAATGTTGTATTTAAAGCTGCATTTAGCTCAGAGACAAGCTACAGTCATTATGTCAGACATGCTTATTTACTCATGAAGCAGACGTATCACTTACCTGACCTTGTTAGCTCTGATTTGTTCTCCACGCACTCCACTTAACTAGTTCATAATCTATTAGTTGTTCCACCTCCAACAAAGTTAGCGACGAGCTTGTGGCTTTATTTGTCTGCTTGCTTTATTTTTTGGCATTGGCCAAAATTGGCTTATTGCAAATGTTGCTTACGGTGCATATGTCTGCTGCTGGGTTAAAGACATACATAAAAGCCAAAGATATGAATACAAAAAAGAATGTATTTGTATCCCTTTATTTTCCGACTGTAAAATGGCCCACATGTCAATTTTCTAAAGCATTGTTTAACCCTTATGTTGTGTTCGGGTCTCCCGTGACCCGTTACAAGTTTAAAATTATATAATAACTACGCTCTAGTTTTTTTTATCGGAACAAGGCTTCATGATATCCTCCACAACAGCTATATAAACACTACAAAACACAGATTTGGACAATTTTAGCCAAGTCTGAAGGTCTCTAAAATAAAAGTGTATAATTTGGTGTTCTGGTCTGGGGAGACCCAGCAGCATGTTGGGGGTGACTCGGGGTTACATTTGGCCCAATCAAGATTCATCTTTGACTTTAGACGCCCCGCCCCCTTCATCCACTGTAACAATACTTTTTTCGCTACATGCACCTGGTCTCCCCTCCCTCTGCCCCCCTCCCCCCACGGAAACTCCACCTTTCTCTAAGAATATGTACACTAACACTTGAACCTAAACTCACGCATGCACGTGTGCACTATGTGGTGTAATGTGTTTTGGGGCCATACCATTAAATTACAACAGGATTGTACGGTTATGAATGCATTATAAGTTAGTTATGATGTAGTTAAAACAATATTGGATGATAGTCATTATTTTTGAGTGTTTTGGACTGAGATAAATCATGGGTCAAAATTGACCCGCGAACACCATGAACGGTAACAGCTTTCGAACACAACACAAGGGTTAAGGGACCTCTATCAAACATGTTTGTTTACTTTATGTGCAATATTAGCACGAGTATATATTGTTTAAAAATAATGTAAGCTCTCATGGCCAGAAACATATCTCCCACTGCCGAACTGCTGGATGTGTCAAAAAGCACATTTTAGCTAAAAACGTCACAAAATAAACGTTAAGTATGATAATATTTAACTGTTGTGTCTCAACCTGATTCTGCTGGAAAAAAGTCAACCATTGCAGGTTTAAGTAGAACCATGCATGCAGAACGTTTACGAGAAATTAAGCCTTTTTTACATTGTGGTATTTCTGCTTCTACTCAAGTTAAGAATCTGAATACTTCTACCATGACTGCTCTTATTCCAGTTTGCAATTAGCTGAGCAGGATTTGGTGAATCAATCGTGACTCATGCAGCCCCCCGTAAGGAAGCATAAACAGGGAATCCTATATAGGAGAAACTGATTTCCCATTGCAAACATTCCCATGCTATGTGGTTTCATGTACATAAACTCATTTCCCTTTGTCAAAGTTAATGGCAGCATGTTTAAGAAGGCCAAGGGAGTATCCATGGGCTTGTCCGTGAGAACGAGACACTTTGAATTCTTCATGCCGTCCTTGACTTAATCATACAGTGCAGCTTTACACCATGACTTGCTCATAAAAGCAGTCGATGCTGACCCATGTTGTATTTTGTGGGCAAGGAGATGAGCCCTAATTGCAGACGTTGGAAACTTGTCAATCCCACAGACTAGCTCTCAAAGCCACATTACAGCTTGTCCCTCGGATGTTTCAACAGACGTCTCTCACTGCGGATACTGAAAGCTATTTTTTTTCTGCAGCTAAAAGAGGGATTAATATCGCTTCAAACACACAAGCTGTAAGAGTCATGCATTATTTCATTAATGTTGTTTGTTTAATTGACACACAATGAAGTTAGTCCTGTAATTAGTGTACTCTTATTTATGAAGGGATTTAAACTGTCAAGTTAGGAGTGGCTTAGGGTCAAACAGAATTTAGATTCTGGCATGGAAATTTAATGGGACTCTCAAAATAGGAGGGACTTTAAACATAAATCACTCTTAAGAATTTGGACAGCGATTGGGTTGCAGCTGAGTTGTAGAAAGTAGACTAAGTGATTCCATCATTTATGAAAACAAATGTTGGTGTAAATATGACAGCCAGCTGACGGTCTGCTGTTGCAATCCCAGTTTCTGCAAACAATATAATGTTAAAATACGTTTATGCCTTATTGGTTTCTCCAAATGGTGAGAACATGTTCGCTACATTTTTAGACCAATAAGGATAATCCTCGCTATTAGTAGTTGTGTTGTTTGGGGGAATATGTTAGCTTTCTAGTGACGTATCTCCACAATGTATTGCCAAATGAATCTCTGTTTGTAATACCATTACAAAAAAATAATACATTCATAATTTCTTCTTCACTACTTGACAAAAGTCTTGTATTGGTGTTAGTTTGGAAGTAAATCTGAGAGAGTAAGCTAATCACCTTTTCATTATTGCTTCATAAGTGATTATTGAAATATTTCTCTCAAGTAATTGATTAAATGTTTTTTTTTATTTAAAATGTTGAAAGGCCAAATTGTCCAACACAATTCCAACAGTCCAAGATGAACTCATTAAATGTGTCCAACCTACAGTCCGAAACCCAAAAGTAATTCAACGTACTGTGATATAACACAGGAAATAAGATAGTTGCTTGATGTCACATAAAAATGCTAAACCTTATTATATGACGTTATATTATACTTTAGGAATATTAGCAGAGAAATACCAAAGGTACATACACATGCTTTGTCAGAAAGGCTCCACCTGAAATGTCCTAAAATGGATAATGGATAACCCTCCTCTGTCACCACTTAACCAGATTCATTGTTTTGCAAAACTCCTCAGGTGCTTCAGTTCAAAAGGTCGTGTACTTAAAAACAATAAAACGTGTTGCCTGGCTGTTAAAAACCACAAGTGTCTGTGACATAATGAAACAAACAGGTGCGTATGTATGATCTTTTTAATTATGTGGGAACTGACAGAAAAAGGAAGAGCACGGTTTACTCCGGCAGATTGTTGGTTTGCAGATGCCGTCATTAGACATGCAGAGGGGAATAAACACATCCTCATGTTCTTACCAAAGAATGTTAATACTCTCACCTGCCGCCTGCTTCTCTTTGATGGTGCCAGCATGAATCGAAGCTCTTGTTGGCTGGACTTGTTACAGGATGAGGCCCTGTACCCTGACTTTTGATGGGCCTTGTTATGTATGTGTATGTGTGTGTATGTGTATGTGTATGTGTATGTGTATGTGTATGTGTATGTGT
>CALSBZ010046683.1:131222-141397 GCA_943591055.1 Gobionotothen gibberifrons | reverse complement strand
GCTTTTAATGAAGTTTGAGTATTTGCCCTTTTGTTAATGATCATATATTTGGGCATTTAATTGAACCACAGCGAGATAGTTATCGGTGAAGCAGAAGATAATTGAGTGTAAAGTAGTTAGCTCAAATATGTTCACATTCAGACTGCCCTAGTTCTCAGAGACATGAACCCAACTATTCTTCAGGACTCTATTCGTGTCCAAGACATACAAGGAGGCCGCAGAGACTCCTATATGTTCCTTGGCTCTGTTCCCCCCCCCAGCCCGACGGCAAGCCCACAAATGTATACGACGCACCAATTGCAGTGCCACAAACGTCTGTAGGGAGATGAGGATAAGCAATTAAAGGCGTTGCTCAGGTCCCGTGGGAGCGTGGCGCCGAGGTACCTGAGCAAGCAGAGAATTTACTACCTGAGGTCAGAGGTCAGGGTTGCACAGGGGTGATATTTGGAATCAAAGGTAGAGAGGCAGCCACTGCGGGAATAATGAAGCGTCTCTCGGGAAGGTCAGTCGTTTCAGACGGAGAGACAAGGGTCATAATTTCCAAAATAAATGATGGAAATAATGGAGTAAATATTAGGACATTTTACAGAGTGTGAACCGGTGCCAGTGTATATTGTTTCTACGTTCAGGTAATTACTACCTCCTTGCCTCCTGCTGTGTTCACGAACAGTGCTGCACATTTACCAGCAGCTGGCTGCAGCCTCGTCTGCTCTGGAGTCAGCCCAGCAGAGTTCAGGGACAGCACATGTGACCGATTACTGACGCGTTACTTATCTGTTTGTGCTGAAGGTGATGCAACATAATCACGTCCAAGTTATTGGGAACAGTAATGAATTAACCAATCCCAATTTACCCACAGTTTTATTTGGAATACTTTACAGGCTGACAACCCTAAGACTTTAATATACAACTAATCTGCATCTACAAAGTGCCGCCAGCATTGCATTTTTTATCAAAGAAATAATTAAGTGTTTATATGCCAGCTGCAGAAATAGTCATCCTGAACATATTTACAAAACTTCCACTGTATTCCATTTTTTACCCTTTCTTCCTAATCTGCTTCCTGGCAGAAACAGCACTATTAATACTTGTATGATGATGTTGTTAGGCAACTGAAGGCCCAGGGTTATGGTTTGGAAAGATAGGCGCCTTGGTGAAATACTTTTTGGGGGTTTCCCCTTTTTCTGTAGTGTGTTATATACGTTTGTGTGCATGTAAATGGTTTGCAAAGGCGAACATCCAAAAGGGAGTTTCTTTCCCCAACTCCTTTTGATTACTTTCGTACTATAGGGACATCACTATGGAACACTCGCGCTTCTATTGGCTAGTGATCCAACACTTTTTACGTGATAGGCTAAGGGGCGGGACCTCTCGAAACGTCCACCAATCAGAACAGAGCAGACTGGGCTCTGGTTTCAGACAGAGGGTGAAAGAGGTGCAGCAGCACAGGCAGGATGAGAAAAATAAAGAGCTTTTTGTCACAGTAGAAGAACAAAATACTAATATGAACCTGAACATTTGCATAATAGGGCCCCTTTAAATTATAATACATAGAATATTCAAACATTACACCCAACAAAGTAGTCACTGGTGTTGTAGTCCTGTGCCACACAGCCACCTTTACTTTACAATAACCAGTAAACAAAACCTTTCTGAATTGAATTGATGGGATATGTTTGATGACAGGAGTTGATACAAAAGCTATTATTTGAATTCCCTGTGTTTGTGTCCTTCAGTAACTGTTAGTAATGGTTTACTTCTGGTCACTGTTTCTTTGTTGGAGCACATTTAATAGGGTGAGCATGTTTGACCCTGACCTCATTACTTTATTTTGCTGTTTGGGACTGGCGCTGCAGCAATTAAGTCAAACTGCAAGGCAGCCAAACAAGTGAGAGGAATTACAAGAAATACCATTAGCATTATGTCTTGAGTTTAATGGAGGTATAATGACCACCATCTTTATAAGTGATGTTTTTGTGATTACAGAAGGCCATTAAAGTCCCTGGTTTACAGTAGTAAGATACAGAGGCATACACTATGTTCCACATTGGAGGTCTATGGATGTGACGCGTTGCACAATTCAACTCTTGAGGGCGTATCTACATTGTGATTGACAAGTGTTGTCTGGTCTTGTGGCTCTCTATTAAATCCTTACAAATAGTATTTTTACTTAAATACTTAAAAGTTGTTGACTGTGCCATTCAAGCTCGCCTATGAATATTTTGTTTATCATTCTGCTGTACGTACTTTTGGTTCCTATAAAACCAAGATGGCGTCGGCCAAAATGCAAAACGGCAGTCCACAAACGATGGCGGGACGTTACAGTACAGTTACTACATTCACTTTTTTAAACACTATATCGAACTTTTTCAGCAATTTAAACATTGAAATAATACATTTGAAGAGTTACACATAGTATGAGTGTTTCTTAAATGTAGACAGTTGAGCTTTTTATCTTTTTAAGTGTATAAAAAGAGGGATAAAAAAGGACTGTTATGGAGAGGAATCGATATATACTTGATTTCATTTTCAAGGTTTGCTGACCTCATTTCTACGTCTTTGAACAAATATTTCCTCCGTTTTATGTTCCACCGAATCCCTGATAATAAAAAAATCTTAAAGAGATATTCTTTGCGGTCTTGTGGGGGCTATAAACCTTTACTTCCCAATCACGAAGCCCTGCTCATCTGACCTCATAGTGTGGTAATGCAATAACAAAAACATCATACAGTCTTCATGAATACTTCACTGGAGCACCTGCTAGAGACGAAGTTGCGTGCTAAAAATCATGGATTGCATTCAAAAGCGGCTTAATCAAGAACTCAGATGCAATGCTTTACTGTCTGAAATGATACTTGGCAATGAAAGCATTCATCACATTTGTTGAAAATGAATTTTAGCGAAAGTCATACCTTTTATGAAATCATGCCATGATGTTTCGCAGACTCCACATATGGCTCCCAGAACTGTTCACACGACTCTACAAAGGTGTTACCATATTACATGGCAGCACTACAGACAAATGTGATCAGGAGCCAAAACAAACATTCGTGGTTTGATTTCTTCAGAGGTGATATATTCTTTAAAGCCGACAGCTCTTACAGTAACTCCGCTTACGCCTGCTTACTGTTCCAGAGTGTTGATGCTGAGGATACTCACGTCATGCTGGCTGCAGATGGCTCTCAGAGGAAGGTGGCATCTGAAATGATTAACATGATTAACGACTAATCTCTGTTGGCAAGTTCTCTACACCTGTCCACCCGCGCTAACAGATTGTCGCAAAGTGGCTCAAAACGTAATGCCTTATATTACCACACTTGATGGGTTGCCAAATGTTGGATGCAAAGGTTGTTGATATAGTTTACAGTTCATGTATTGCTGTTGCCTGTTTATTCTGCATATATATTGGATGCGAAAGACATGAAGACATTACACATTTCAAACTTGTAAATGTGATTGAATTAACATATTGACTGGATCTAACTTGTAATTCACACACTTTTACATTTTGTTCTCAGTTATTCACGGTTAAACCAACTTCAAGGCCCATTATGAATTTATTTATCCTTAAACTATGAATTCTTTTTATGCTGTGTATGTAATTTATATGTAATGCCTTGCATTTTATCTATGTAATGTCTTGTCTTTTATCTGGACCCTGAGTCTGTAATAAAGTTTTCATTCATGCATTTAATATAACAGTTATAATTTAATAGAACCAGACTGTATCAGAAAGGTGCTGGCGTGGTTGTGGTGAGGTTAGATGGGCTCATCATGATGTGAAGAGGATCTGAAGGGTGTAACTGGTTTCATGTCATCAACATTTATATTACCTACTGTGAACAACTCAGTTACTTGACAGTGTTAAGCAAAAAGCAAACAAAGCTCCATATTGCATTTATACCAATGAAACAGACAATCCTAACGAACTGGAATACACAGGAACAGGAAGTTACAGTAGAGATAACTGCATCTAATGCAACGTGTTTGGACACATCATGTTAGTCCTGGTGCTGCTGGCTGGTGATGCTTGTTTGCGGAAGTTATTTTGTTTCTATGCTGTTTGTATGTGTCTTTTAATAGAGGTAGAAGTCCCGCCCATCTACTTCCGCCCCATGGGACCTTATTTCTGAAAAATTATGCATTGAAGTCAATGGAGAGAGAAAGATTATCTTTCGATCCCGTTTGAATTGTGCCACGAATTACACGTATGATGTTTGTCAATCTTAAATAATAATTTCCAAGTGAAAAAAGTCACAGTTTGTCCTAAAACTGTTGAAATATAAGACTATGAAAAATACGCAACTAGAAAGACTACAAATCCCAGAATCCCGGTCCCGCATGCTGGCTCTTACGAACCGACTAACTCCCCTTGTGTGTATGTACAGCTCTCAACATGCCCAGACTTGGAGTGATTTTCACCTCTTTTAATACTTTTCACCTCATTCTGAAAGAAAGAAGTGAAATGTGCCAACGTGACGGCCGTCTTGGTGTGTGGAGCGAGACGGGAGATGTAGTTCATTCAGCGGTTTCACACAAAAGAAGTGTTACTTCACAGTTTTACGACTAATTTTTTTTATTTTTTATTATCTTTTAAATTGACAAACATCATATGTGTAATTCGTGGCACAATTCAAACGGGATCGAAAGATAATCTTTCTCTCCATTGACTTCAATACATTATTTTTTTCGAAATAAGGTCCCATGGAGGTCCCCTGGAAAGGGAGGGACTTCACCTCTCTATTGCACTGATCAGGAGTTGTGCTCCCAATAAAGAGTTTATTTTATATTTAGTAAATATACATTACATGACATTGCATTTAGCTGACCTTTTAATCCAAAGTGACTTACAGTCAGTGCATTCGACCAAGAAGATACAAACTTGAAGAAAACAGAATCATATAAGTACATCAGGTTTCATAGAGCCAAACCAATATACTTATCAGTCTTGGAGTAGCTTATGCCATGCCAAAATGTTGGCACTAACAACAACATAATATAAGAAATAACCACAAAAAGGAACTCTAGATATATTCGTTATAGACAACACAACTTCCAAATATCTTTGTAGATGTATTGTTTGTAAAAAAATGTGGATATATTTGTATGTTATATTCTTTTGCACGAGTCGTATTGTGTTGCTGTCGTATTTCGTTGACTGTTTCAGGACAGGACAAGTTTTTAAAGCAGATATTGAGCTTCACTTTCAGTCTGCTACTGATAAAGGATTTGGCTGAGGTGTAGCTGACGGATAACTTCATCAGCTTTGGTTCTGATCAGGATGTGATTAGCACCAGATTCAAACTGTTATCTTGTTTGTTTGTTTAGTTTGGGGCTGTATCAGTAGTGCTACTTTGATGTGTTGATGAGAGTCGAGCATCCAGGCTTTCCAAGTTGTTGGCTGAACAAAACTGCGCACTCATGCAGTTTTGTCAGAGAATCAAACCCAGAGGACAAACAATAAACAAACAAACTTGTATGGAAGCTGCTGCTGCAGGGTTGATGAAGGTTTGTTCTCTGCTGACTGCCTTCCAGCTCCATCCCTGTGTTCATCCAGGGAAGGATTGCTGAGCAAGGCTCTTTCCCAGAAACACCCTGCGTCACATTCATACAGACGTTATACACATTTATTCCTGCACGCTGTCCTGTTAAACCACTGTTTCTACTTCCAGAAACTGGAGGAATAAAGCATTTCTCATGTTAAGATTCAGAATACAAAGGCTTCTCGGCCATATGCACATCAGTTAAAGCATAATGGAAATATTTACAGCCCAACATACAATATACTAAAGACCTCAAATTAAATAAAGACGTATAATAGTGCAATAAAAGTGTACAAGTGGTGAAATTGTGCAAGTGAAATGCAGAAAAACATGACTTGTTTATCTACAGATTGTTCTGCCAGTTCTGAGGCTTGAACTCCAGCCTGTTTAAAAAGAAAAGAGAAATCAATCAGGAGGGTTAGGCCTGTTTGTATATAAAGTAAAACTGCATAAATGGCACTTAGACACACACAGGCTTTTTGCCTTTGGACATGTTGACGTCTCTTAGTGAAAGCCTTTGGGCCGACTTATTGTTTGAGTCTGTAAAAACAACAGGCCGGCAGTCAATAGCAGGAAGCTCAGGGCTGGCCTCGCAGCACACAGCTTCTCAACAGCGGAAGAGATATTAAACACATAAAGTCATAGTTATGTTTCAGCACAATATTTGTCGAGGCAATTTGGCCAGACAAATTGCTCTCCTTCATCACAAAGCCAAGAACGACACAACCTTCAAAGAACCGATGAGATCAACATTAACGGTGACTCGATGAAGAGATGTTCTCTTTCTCAGACTTCATCTGCACGGTTATCTCAGTATCTCAACAGATGACTTTAGCAGGAAATGAATGCCAGAAAGGTGTTGCATTAGCAGCAATTCTCTACATAGATGAGTCTCCAAGCAGAAAAAAAACGATTTTATAAGAATATAATACAATGTAGGTTGACCCTAACCCTAACCTTAACCTTTCAAGGTATACAATAATGTAGCTTTTTGAACAAAATAATAAAACAATCACAAAGATCATATGAGTCTAATAAAGACAAAAATACCAAGCCACAGTTTAGAGCAGTGCTTCTCAAAGTGTGGTCCGTGAGTATATTGGTAACATTTCACATTTGAAATAAATAAATACATTTAAGTCTTCCTCACTCTCGCGGGAATATCTCCGCAATGGAGCGAGCTTAAGTTTCATGTGTGATATAGCCCAGGGCAACACCTTTGTCACACATATTGCCACCTGTTTGTACCATTTTCAGGCGATTTGTAATCTGTTCTAGAAAAACTATGTGTTTTGGGCAATTAGTTAGGTGGTCCGCGAGTGTTTTTTTATTGGTTAAGTGGTCCTTGGTATGAAAATGTTTGAGAAACACTGGTTTAGAGTAATGGCACCCAATTGTTGAAAGATTGGTCTTTTGATTATTAAACAATCCAAATTACTTCGACATAAAGGTGGTTCAGTCAGACAACTCACGTGTTTCTTTAACATGTTCATTAGAAGCAGCATATAGTTGAGTTTGGCGTCTAAGCTCGGGCATCATCACTCCACAGATATACATAGCACGATGAGTGATGATTAAATATCTAACCCCCCGAGCCTACAGGTGGCAGCTGGGGTTGAAGATGGGGTGGTGGTGGGGCAGGCAGCAGCAGCGACGTAGAGGTAGCTGCAGCATTAGCAGCAGCAAGCAATGCATGGAGAGAGATCTGGCAGGTTAAATAGAGCGGCATATTAAGGAGACTCTGTTTGGTTGGTTGTAGAGTGGCAAGGGGCGTTATGAATGCAGCATAAGTGCTCGAGTTGACTGCCTGAACTAGCTCGCAGGCTTCGCCCCATTAATGACCAAAAGTATCTTCTGTTTTCCATGACTCTACTTCCTGAAGTGTATATGCCCTAACATGGTACTGGATACCCAACGCAGTCCCTCATTCATTAATCAGAAACATGTCATGTCATGAAATTCAACTAAAACAAATCAATATGTAAAATCTATACCGTATGTAATGTTGCCTTTTTCAGTCTGAAAAGGGCTTTTCGTGAACTGTTATTCAGTGTGCAGTCAATTGAATTCAGATGGTGTATTCTGGTTGGATATTATCTAATCCTTTGCTATCCCGTAAATGTTCTGGAGCAAATTTACTTTTGAAAGCATTTCGGTCGAGCAGCTCTCGTTTTATGAGGGCCCTAGAAACCACTTCCTGTTGTCAGATAGTTACTCCCTGTTTTCTCCACAATGACACCAGCAGGGAGGAAGCTGTAAATGAGGAATTGATGAGAGGGTTGCATTATGAGCGTGATGGTTGCCATCTTGTTAATTGTCCTTTCATCAAGTCGTGAAGGCGATGATTACACACACAGAGTTAAAGTGTGTGTGTGACTCTCAGCACTTTAAGAGGCCCTTCCCTGACTCCCGGAAGACTTTACGTTTGTGTTTTGGCTAGAAAGCCTGATTGAAACTCTGCGATCGTTCCAACTTCACATTGTTTATGTGCTCGTGCTACTATGTATGCGAGTCGTGTTTAGGCTGAGTTGAAAGATTTCTTTATTTTCCTTCAAGCCCTGCCACAGTTGTCCTGAATACCTTCATGGCTCTTAAAAACCCAATGGGTGTAAAAGCCGAAGTGAAGTGTGCAGTGCGAGGAAGCGGATCTTTCTCGATACGTCAACATTCTTTATTTGGGCGTTGGCGTCTAGCGGATAGGAAACTCTACGAAAATCCGATCTAATCTTAATTTATATAAAAGAAATCCACACGACGGCTCCCACACATTGATGCAGTGTAAGGCACCAGGTGCTGTAGCGTTCTAACAGGCGTGAAATGAGTCCGTTGCGGCTGAGTTTTGACGGTCATGCAATAGTCTTGATGGCGAAGGAAATACACCACATGATTTTATACTTGCATTTCATCCTGATCGCTACCACAAGCGCTAATTAAATGGTTATCTGAGTGCCCCGTTTCAATTTAATTCCATCATTTCCATTTGATTTGGAACACATGGCCGAGGTATTTGTTCTTTTTCCACCAGTACAAGAAAAAAAGAAAGAAACCGGACTTCTCTGCAGCTCAGTGCAGAAGAAGAAGTATTGACACCTTCTAATTGACAAAAGTACATTTTCTTTGGTGAAATTTCAGTCGGGTTGTCACCAAATACACCCGGCTGTTAACACATGAGAAGCTTATCAGACATTAATAAATAGACTGCAATGGACCTGCGTCTGACAAAGGAAGGGTCGAGTTATTGTCTTTGAAACCCTTGCAGATTTCCAACAAAGACAAATAAAAACCAAATCAGCTGTTTATTGGCCCCATCCTGATGCATCCAGTGTTGTGTAACCCTCCTGTTGTAAACTCTACATGTGAGCTCAGGTCAAACCAAACTCATCCTTCTCAGTCTGTTTCACTTCATCAATCCTTCATTTTTGTGGTGAAGGTTTGGGAATACAATAACATGTTGAGACAGAACGGTGCCAAGTGGTTTACTGCCTCCTGTCGTCGGTGATATCATAGTCCAGATGGTGACGGGTGACAGTGAAATATGCAAGGAATATTTCCTCTTCAACACACATGCAGGAAAATAATAAGAAATGTGATATATTAATTGTAGCCTGTTTAGTATGGAGCCCGAAGCAGTCCAATATTGGATAAATATGTACTTTTGAATTACATAAACATGTGAATACATTGTGTAATAAAATAACTATTATTATTTAATCCATATTATATCCATTTCACACCCATATTAGTCATGTTTCACTTTCATTACACTGTTATTCAACCCATTCCATTCAACCCATTACATCCATATTGCACATGGACACAGCCTTTAAAATGACAGTTTTCTCGCAAGATACAGAAACCTTTAAAGCTCAACAAATTCTACCAGATTTGGATTGTTAGATTCAACATAAACAGGGCTACAGTAATCCTAAATCAGCATAGCAGACACTGCCATAAAACACAGATACATGTAACATTGGCTTGTGTTTAGCTTAACAAGGTTGCACATGCCACCTGCCTAACCAGCTACATAATCTATCAATTATGTATCTACTGCCACAAACTGGATACAATGTCAACATTTCCAACACTTGCAGGCGGATGAAAACTCTGCAATGAAAAGTTCTTAAGTCTGCCAAAGAGTTTGTATCTAGGATATGACCCATGAAAACTGCACCAGGATTAAAAACATTGTATTTGAGACCTGCTAAGCTATGCTAAGTTAGCCTTAAATCAGCGTAACTTTTTGGAGTTACTTCTCTGTGCTGATAAGAACTGTCTTTTGTTTCTGATCATTTATTTTGACATATGGCATACTTTAAGTAGCATGCTGAGTGAGCTGCAGTTGTTGGGTGATACAGGGGAAAGTAATGGCGTGTGAATGTGTCTTGTATCTCATCAGAGGAGGCAAACCAAAGGCAACACAGACTATTTTCCAGTGGCTTAACACAGCCTTATAATTAAACGGAAACGTAATACACCAAGAAGTTCATCAATCAAAGATGTCTAAAAACCTTCGAGAAGTTAAGTCCGTCCAAATCAAACACGAGCGAGGAATCTCCCCTAATCAGTTCATCCAGAGAGTAACTTGAATCGTGTGTGTGTGTGTGTGTGTGTGTGTGTGTGTGTGTGTGT
>CALSBZ010046683.1:109657-124596 GCA_943591055.1 Gobionotothen gibberifrons | reverse complement strand
TGTCTCCTCTTCTTCATGTCTCTTCTACATCAACATGTGTCCCCTCTGTGGAAAGAGACTCTGAAAGTTTCAGGAACAAAGTTTCTCTCTCTTTTTGTCCTGATACATTTATATAAAAACTTGTCTGAAAATGAGCTGATCAGATTTTGGCCACTTAACGATCTTTTGGCTTGTGTAACCATTAGCCAATCATCAACCAAGGTACCCCCCCTCCCTCCCCCCACACACCTTATCACCTGAATCTCCTCCTAGAGCACCATTGTGTTCTTTTTAACCAAATCTCTCTCAGAGGGGCGTGGGGAGGGGCTCCTTATTTTCATCTAAAGTAACAGACAGAGAATCAGCACTTTGGAAACAGGGCTGAAACAGAGGGGGATCTGTTTGGTGTTTCAGACTTCAGAGACAGGTTTTGTATATATCTGAGAACTGTAATATATTCATGAAACACTGTAAAATAAGGGACTTTTAAAACAATATATTTAGGTATGTGTCTTAAAAGTTGTGCATGTCATATACGGAACATGAAAATGGTGGATATTATCGTGCTGAATTGAATTTTGCTCCAAAATCTGATGCAAACGCGTTTCAGAGTGTATATGTAGGGAGGCGTATGGTGCAGTGGGTTGTGCGTTGGTGTTCGGATCAGGGGGAGCACAGGTTCAAACCCCACTGCAGTCATCATGTCGTTGTGTCCCTGAGACACTTCACCCCAAATTGCTCCTGTGGGGATTGCCCACAGTATTGAGTATGTAAGTCGCTTTTGATAAAAGCGTCTAACATGTCATGTAATGTAATATTAAAACTTTACTGAGTCTTGATACCCAGCCCTGTTTATGACTCATACTGTACATTAGGATTAGATCGGTATAACGTTGACATGCGTAACATTACGTATAGAAAGATTAGTCACATCGTCTCAGGGAAATTACTGACAATGAGATGACGCATCCGATTGGGCGTATCCTGTGAACAATTCGATTTTTCCGCATTAAGTCTGTGTTTCAACAAAATCCGGAGTTCAGTTACAGACACTTGCCTCAAGGAATTGATGATTTCTAGCAAATGGTTATAGAGTCACATTTAGAGAAAGAGGCTCTGACTTTTGGCAGAGCTCTCAATCATTCGGAGCCGCAACTAGAACTACTTAATAAATACATTAGCGTAAATGCAAAAATATAGCATAGGAGGCAAGCACTCAGGAAGTTTGCCAGGTGTTGAAGTAAATGTGCATAGTGGCCAAACGGTGGTACTACAACTTCTGTGTCAGTCCGTGAAGTCAATGGACCCAAAATACTTCTCCCATTGACTTACATTGGGAAAGAGACGTCTTTAAATCAGTGGAATATTATTTTTTATATGAATCAACTGTACGAACACTTTTGTAGCCCTTTTTATCAACAGGTCCTTATAGTTGTAAACTGCACTTGAAGTCTAATTCAGGGTTATTCTTCCTCTATTAATTTGACTGAGCTCGGACCGGCCAACTTGAAGTCAACGGTTTCCCGTAGACCCGACCTTGGCACACGGACATGAATTACTCATTTTATTCCAAACAAAACCATCATAATTTAAAAGGTTGTCTTCCACACACAGTGGCTTTTTAAAAGCTTACATTTGTTCTAGTACAAAGATTATTTTCATTTCCTGTGAGAAGAAACACATTAGATATTGTAACTTTTGGATGATTTACAGTAGCATCCACTCTGCTACCTGGAATACCTCCAGATAATTTTGCCTCATAAACACATTTGCTGACAAGTTCACTGATTTAAAGCGTGCCGTGGGAATCCTCGGGAAAAACACGTTTCTTCCAAGAGAATTTGAGAGCTGTTTTTGAGTTGGTGGGCCCTCTGCTACCTGTTTCTCTTGGCTTCTTTGGCAGCAGCGCGTTAAGATTAGTCATCCGCAGTTTGTCACCGCGGGCACGTCTCAACTTCTAAGTGTGACATCATACACATGAGAATTAAACCCAGCAACCATATCGGCCATAGCCAATTAAAGTCTGAATGTTGTGACCCAAACAGTGGTAAATATGGAATATTGGAGCCCGTTTCGAATGAAGTCATGTCTTTCTACAAATGGATACCTGCTGTTTATCTCAATTATAAAATCATGCAACCATTTTGTAATCTATATCAAGATGGAGGAGTTGTTCTAGTACATCTCTCACAAGTATTTTCCCATTACATGTGTCATCAGGCTTGAATCTACTATAACAATGTATGACAATTAAAGTGGAGAAAAGCAGATTTTTACTTTTTTGTTTTGTATTTGTATCAGACCTTAAGAGTTCAAATCTGACGATGATTCATGCCGTTTCCCGGCCGAGTCAATTACCTTATACAAAAATAATTTCACGTACACACAGCGCAGCACTTAGTGTAGTGGCACAGTGTGAGCTTGTAAAATGAGCTGAATCCAGCTGGCTTACCGTTTTACAGCAACGTCTTAATGCTTCAAAACTATAAATGCTTTCTCAAGCTTTAACTGCTCAAACCTAAAGAGATATTACTGCACCTCAGGTGAAAATAATTAGCACTCAGGAGTTAGAAACAGACTTTCTTCACTTATCCCTCACATGATAACGCTTACAGTAACATTTCAAGTTTCAAAGTGGCTATTTTTGTTACCCTTAAACCTCTAAATGCTTCTGTTGCACATAGAGAAATGACTTTAATCCTGCCTTGAGATTTCTCTATTTTAAAGCTAAATTATTTAACAATTAGCCCCAACTAACCTGTTTTTGTTACTTTAAACTCTATTTCCTGTCAATTATCTATTATAGAATCCACTTAAAGGGGCTTCCAGTTGCTAATCCACTGTCACGTTATGTCTATCAATCAAATTGTGTCATTTTAAACCACATTAAGTATTTTCTAAGCATTTCAAAGTCATTCAAGAAAAATTCTGAACCATTGTGGTCATTTGATGAAACACTGAATAAATCAGGGAAATCATTTGGTATTTTCCAAACCAATGCTTCACAGAGCTCAGAGAGTTGGTATGTGTTTTACAAATGTTTTAATATGTAACTTTAAACCCCAGACATGCTTCAACCAAGAAAAATAATTACACATTTAAGCAGGGCCGTCCCTGGCCAACATGAGGCCTCACGCAAAGTTATATGATGAGGCCTTCTGTTTCGGGGGGGGTGCTAGTGGAGCCTCGCAGCGGCGAAACCGTGCTGCGCCACACTAATTGCAGCGCATAGGTGCGCCGCATTTTCGGCGCAGTTGAGGCTCCCTCCGCAAGATGAGGCCCCCTCCGCAAGATGAGGCCCCCTCCGCAAGGTGAGGCCCCACGCAGTCTGCATGATCGGCCTGTAGGGAGGGGCGGCCCTGCATTTAAAGGTTACATGGCCAACAAAGAACTTTCGGACTGGTCTTCTTTCATCAACATCAACTCATTCTGTTTTTCTAGCAACTGAGCCACAGAAAGTGTTTTGGGGGTTTCCAAATGCCTGTGAAGCAATGAGTTGTACCTAAATAAATGTTTATTAGAGTGAAGGTGCAAAGTGATGCAATCATAATACATTGCTTTGCTGAAAACAATCACGCCTTAACAAAACATCACTTCATAGTTTGAGCTGTATTCAAATACTTCTTATATATGTTTATATACTGTATATATAACATCACAAAGCCTGTAATTAGACCCAATTTATTGTAAATCTGTTCTGTTATTTATCACTAAGACCCCAGCTGTTATCTCAGTTAGTATTTCAAAGTGAAAGGTTTACTTGTATTTGTCCCAAAAGTGGACAATTGCTTTAGCAGAACTGTACTAAAAAACATTAAACATACACATACATAAATCCATAGAGGGCATCCTGTCAAAGAGAAATACAACAAAACAAAGTTAATGTGGGATTACTCATGTTATCCTGGAAGATACAATAGTTTAGCCACTAAGCATTTTAATTAAGCACATTACTAGAAGCCTTAGTATTTATTTAGCTCAAAAACAAAGAGGATACCAAGAGAGAAAGTGGGGCCTCACAGAACCGCAGTGATTGGTCGGAAACACATCTGCAGGCTTTTTAATAAGCGAGCCTAAAATAATTGCCCTGTGCGTTGTTTGTATTCTGCCCACAGCCTGCCAAGCTGTGACTGGGTGTCCAACGCTTTAATAACATGTACTTATTCTATACACTCTTAATGAGAAAATAACAACACTAAAAAGCCTTGTTGGTGCTTTAAAGCCGGAGCGTTGGTGGTCCCGTATTTTGTTGTTTGCAACTAAACGAACTGTAACTTCTTTTGAGCTCCATTTACCGCCTAAAATTACTTCGATGTTTTTGATCAAACGTCATGGGAAACAAAAGAATCATTAATCAGTCCAAGCAACGAGCGTAAAATAATATTTGACCATGCAGATTGACAATAAATAAACAAATATGCTTGATTTGAAGATAAAAAATAAGTGAACAAAACATGTTTTTCTACATTTCACTCGTGACGTCCTGCCATGTTCTGCACAACACTTCTGACACTGCTTTGAAAAGCCTGCTGTACAAATAAAGTTTATCATTATTATTATTTCTTACAAGTCATCTAGGGATTAATTAGTGTGAAGCAGTGTTTGTGTATCCCTGTGTTTTTCTCCCGGCCATATAACCTAAATACACTCATTAGCCTCCTGCTGTATTTATTTAGTCATCGCACCCTTTGTTCGTGGGGGACGTCTGCTGTCGAGGACAAGTGGTGAGGAATTTGAAACTGGAGTCTCCTTCGTTATTCCTCCTCCGTCGACACGTTGCCATGTGCGGTGAATTTGTCTAAGCTCCCCTAATGAAGCGGGGCCTAAATAAAGGGGAAAGAGCGCAGGGGGAGACATGCTTTTACCGTGTGCAGGTGTACCTGGAGGGATGTTATTGTATGTAGATGCCTCCAAGCAAATGCCATTCTATCTAAAGGTCTCATTAAGGACACCAGGAGGGGGAAAGGGTGCAGCTCAGAATAATAAATTCAGTTACACTAAAAGCAGGACATATTTGAGGCTCGGTGCTGGTGAGTGTTTCACGGTTGCTCAGGGCTTCGGCTGATGTTTTTGTAGCAGACCTCGAACCACCCAAGGCCATTCGACTGTAGGATCACCGGTTACCTGTTGGACCTCTGTGGGCACGGAGGAGAGAAGCCAAGAGTGCAAATTCAACACAGAAAGGAACAGATATTAGATTTGGACACAGAGCTGACTTTTCGTGAGTTTGCAGTTTAAGTAACTGAGGTCAAATATAATAATAACATGAGAAATATATAAAAATGAGATGAAGAGGCGATAGGCAACTTCTCAGATCAATCTGTTATTTTCTATTCCATAATGCCATGTTGTACTTTGTCGCAACTTGCCAATACACCAACTTCAACCCCTTGCATAAGCTTAAAGCAATTTTTTTCAAATGTTGATATTTACACTTACGCTCTTTCCTGTTAAAATGTTGGAATGCACACAGAAGTTGTTGAATGGAACATTTATTCTATCATAAAGCCCAGTAATCATGCCGATTGACTTGCTGGTTAATTTGGACTTTTCATGAGATTGCAGCTTTAAATAACCGAGGTAAAATACAAGGAATACATCAAGCTGCATTCACATAACGAGGGGCAACATCGCTGTGTGTCGCCGTTGTGTTTCAATGTGGAGAGGTGGTGCCGCCCGACTGGGCTGAATCACTACCCTCGGAGTTGCGTACCGTTTAAAGGTATCACCGATCAAAAGTTTAAATGATATCAACATGACCTTGTTTACCCCAGGCCCTTGGACGTTCAACCAATCAGATGACAGCTGAATGAAGCGGTGGAAGATAATGTTTTCATTGCAAGGCTCTTCTTCAACTTCGCGTTGAGCAATGAGCAAATTAGGTTTCATGTGAATGCAGATTTAGAAATATAAAATAACGAGATGTCGCAGATGAGGGTTGGGGTTAGAGTTAAGCCACTTCTGAGATGGATCTGCTTTTCCATACCACAATTGCTGTTTTTCATTGTGTTGCTTTTTGTTTATACACCAACTTTTTAACCTTTCCCAGACATACACATTTGTTTTTGCAATTTATATTTGTGTATTTTGAAAATTAACCGTTTCCACTCATTCTCTTGCAAACTGGAAATGCACATAATAATTGTTGGATGGAAATGTACCTCTATATATCCTAATAGATATCATCAAATACATTATCATAGATATAATCATATATTTCAAGAAGCCCAGTAATCAAGTTCATTGACTTAATTAAAATTAGGCATAGGCCTCCTTTACACTAATCTATAACTTCAATCAATCAAAGTGTATTCATATAGCCCAACATCACACATTTGTCTCAGTGGACTTTATAGTTTGTCTAATACGACCCCCTCTGTCCTTGGACCCTCACATCGGACAAGGAAAAACTCCCAAAGAAACCCCAAACTAATGGTGGAAAATGTAAGAAACCTTGAGGAGAGCAACAGAGGAGGATCTCTTTCGCAGGACGGAGAGACGTGCAATAGATGTCGTGGTTAAATTGAAAATACAATACATTTACAATAATGGTAGTCCAAATACTGGGAAATGCATGTGTCTATAAATAAGAAAATGAATCCAGGTGTATGTCAACAATCCTGTGGGAGCCGTCAAAGAAGTAGTATGGTGAACTTTCCAGTTATTCTATGTTAAAAAGGCCCTATTATACTTTTGGGGGCCATATGCTTATGTTTACATGTCACAGTAGAAGCACAATTAAAAAATATGAACCTTAAAATGAGCCGAATATGTCCTCTTTAACCTTCCGCCGACCCCTCGTTATAAGGACCGTGCTTTGGTTGCAAATACATAATGATGATTTTCAGCATTTGGGAGCAGCTGCTTTTTTACTTCAGTCACATCCCAGTGGACGTCCCTAATGGAGCTATATGGGTGGTGCCTTGCTCAAGAGCACTTGAAGGTTAAAGGAACAGGGGGGATCTCTGCTTTTCTGCTCCAATTTTTCTTAACCAGCTGCTCCATTTATTCAAACAGGCCACCTTCTGACCACAAGGTCACTGCTCTCACCCTCACATGGAGAAGTGCTCTACCAGAGATCCAAATGTAAATACCTCTCTTGTTAGTTTTTGCTCGGGCCGGGCCTTAACAGGAACTCAAGCTGTGCTAACTCGCCATTAGGCCCTGGCAAAACGAAAAGACATAATTCAGATTATTAAGTCAGTCAGGCGGGGGTGGGAGATTGTCAGAAACGCTGCGAATATTACACAACTCTAAAATAGCTTCCTAATTGAATGTGTCAGGGTGCCCTCATCTGGCTGTTCCACACATTTAACTCTTTGTTCAGAGACTCCCAACTTGAACTTTAGCTGGTAACTATTTAAAGTAAATGTTTGCTTTCACACACCTTGACACAAAGCCTCACTGTTTCACACTGTACTGGAACACTTTAAATAGATTTCATTAATCTCTTGCATTGGTGTGAAACATCCGCAGAATACTAAATAAGAGTTGTTTGAATAGCACAGGTGTGGTCAACGTCTGTCAGGAGGCGGCGTTCGGTAGTCAGACTTGGAGATTTACCAAGCATGTTAAACTGTAGCCAATTTTACAGTCCTAAATTATATTGCAGGCTTGGAAAAATAAGGGGAAAGTCAAGGGGTAAGGGGGGGATTTGCCAGTCGAATCCCGTTAAAAGAGTGCAGTGCAGAATGTCGCCGGGCACTTGCTGAAGACATAACATATTACAGCTGAGGACAAACAGCAGATTGGGATTTCTCTGTCATCTGCTCAGAAAACTCAACAGGCCAACTGGCGGGACAACGAGACGCTAAAGAGGAGTTTAGTTGCTGAAAGTTAGATGGATTGTGTTTCATTAAATGTGACTATCAGAGATCAATGGGATTCAGTTTATCCTCAAGGAGTTTCCAGAGATTCATTTGAAATCCAAAAAGTATTTATGTAGTAGATGTGCTGCTTAATGTTGTCACTGTAGACTGAATGGAGAATATTTCACGGTTGTAACAGGGAGAGGAAATACTGATTTTGTACATAAGGATTGGGTTGCACCAGCTATTCGTGAATAGCTACAAACCACCTTCAACACATTTTGAATACATGTTTCAGCTAAAGACTTAGTCTATGATGCTGTCAAATCAAAAGCTATCAAACAAGGTACCAACATTATTTGCTCGGTATCATTAAAGGTAGGGTATGTAATTTTGGAGAAACCAGCTCGAGTGCGCTAAAATTTGAAAATACACAACCGGAAAAAATCTGCCCCTTCCTTCAGACTTCCTTACAGAGCCCCTCCTCCAACACACACAAACGTGCACATGACCAATGAGGGCACGAGATAAGTGTGTGCACAGATGGAAGGCTGACAGGCAGGTAGGCCATCCAGTTACTTTAGCCGGGCCGGCTCAGATGATTGGTCGTGCTTTTTACAGCGCCACAGCTTTTTAATGTATTTATTGTCAAAGCATTTAATATATTCATTGCTATCGGGATGTTAAGAGCATTCCATGGAATATAACAAAAAGTGTTTCTGAAATAAATTACCCCACCTTTAAAAGCATCAAGTTCGGTGAACCAAACAAATGTCCAAAAACAGTGCAAATAAAGATGCATATTAATACAAACTACCACAATGAAAAGTCTCCTACAAACAAAGTTCATGGGTTACGAGCTTACTTCAATGACTTTTGTTGCCTTCAGCCATGCTAGCTGCTCTGCGCTAACATGCTCACAATGACAATGCTAGTAAGTAGATACAGTATTATTCTGCCGGTTCAACGGTTTACAATGTGAGCCACAAGCATTTGGTTATTATTTTGAATTTGTTTTATTCTTATCATTACCATATTTTGAGTTTGAAGAGAGATGTGTCGACCTTCAGTCAAAACAGGCTAATATTAGCAAGGTAATGTCAGTTTTAAATAGCTACACAATATCTTCACCTTTAGCAACAGCACATTTCTGCATCAACGCTAGTTTGTGCGGTAAGACATGTTTTTATTGAATACATCTTTACCTAGTAAACACTTGTTTTGTAACTTGGCTAAGTCTGACCTCCAGATGGTAACATCGGCAGTGTGAGAACGGGACTGACAAACTGTCTTGTTACTTTGGAATGTATTTCTCACACAGGCTTTGGACATCCTCGTTGTTTACTTTGAGTTTCACAGATGAAGCTTATGGTGAAACGGTTGGACTCCACTATCAAAACCCACTGGTTTTAATATCATATATTATCCTGCCTGTGAATTACATCTGATTTAGATTCCACCAAAACAGATGTAGCTCTTGCTTTATCTGCTTTGAGCTTCAACCAGATTTACGGAGCAAAACCTACAACTCGGAGGACATGAACTTTGAGTACAATCTGTTCTACTGACACATTTCATCCAAATAAATCCAGCTTGACATCAAACAGCTTGACATCAAACAATCATGACTTGCATTGATTTTCATAGCTGCAGATGCTCATTAACAGGAAATAAAGGACATCCAAACCACCCATCTTCATCCTCTCCCTCACTCTCCTTCTGATTATACATTCATGGATTTGCCCCCCAAGTTGCACATCACCTTCAACCCCAATTCAACCTGGTTAAGTCTGATTGTGCAACCATAAAATAGTGCCTGGGAATCCACCAGTTTCTGCTGGTTAGAATAAAGAATTTAGGATTAAACCAATGCAAAGGGGTAAATGATGTCTAATTGGAAACAGTGTCTCCGGAGATGTTGGAACATCTGTTAGGGTGTCAGGTTGCTTTAGCTCTGGAAAGGCCTGCAGTTCACCTCAGTAGGCGGTTGCCAAATGCCCTTTTGCTCCCTCCAGAACCCGTCCACTGTTTTACAAACAACCGCAGAGCGAAGGCCAAGACTTAATGTGCTCCTGCTCACACACAACCTTTAGTGTCCCCAAATGCACTTTTCCTCCCACCAAAGTGTTCTCTCTGATGGCAAAGGGACGTCTGTGTTGCTGCAATTTGTGCGTTCATTTAGTTAGATTAAGTATTTAATACTAATGTAGGGTATTTTCCCACGGGAAAGCTGCTGCTCAGTACTAAACGCAGCAAGAACCTCTTTGAATTTCTTCCATGAAATATGGACCATGAGAGCAATATTACAGGAGATGGATCACGTCAACATTGCGTCCAATTATCTGCCGAGCCAACCTGTGAAGTTCTCATTGAAAAAAAAACATTTGCTGACGCATCGCAATTTGTTTGTGATGTTTCTCCCTTCCTTGTTTTCACACCGGAGAAAGAAAGGTGAAGGCGTCCAAGTTTTGGGTTGTCACATTAATGACACAATCCTCTCTGACGTTTAAATTGTATTTGACAGTGAACTTCCGAGGCGCAGATGTATCGGCCCGGGCCCAAGCAGACGGACGCTTCAGTGCCAGACGACTGAGCAATCATTTGGAAAACACTGGCAGCACCCGGTGTTTTCATTTCAGCTCGCTTTTTAACCTCTTCCTAAACTCTCAGTGAATCCTTCTATCGCTTCCCAGATGACTGTGCATTCATTCGGAGCCACTGGGAAGAAATACAACATCTTAAGCACTGTTGACGTGTTTGGACTCCATTGTAATGCTACTGTCTGAGGGATTTTGAAATTACAGTATGATTTGAATGAGAACAGCCAGCTCCGGGGTTATGGAGAGGTTATCCCTCACTGCTTTTCAAAATGGCTCCCTTGAGAGCCGACCTCTCTGTGTCCTGACCTCACGGCGCTAAAGCCATAATCTCTGTTTGCTCGTCAAGTTTTCTTTCTGACTCCTACTGTCTCCATATTTCCCCTCTCTCCTCGCTCCCCGTCCCTTCCACTATTTACATCACTTACTTTTATTTTCTCAGTCCTCCTCCCTCCCTCCTCTTCTCTGCTTGTACTTTTTCTCTCTGTGTCTCCATCAGCTATGCGGCCGTACTGCCAGGGCTGACTCTTTTGATTTGAGTGCAGTACATGTGGTTGAAATTTGAGGCCCGCTGCACTGCCAAGCCACAGGCCCCGTAATGGAGGCTGGCGCAGGAGAATAAGCCATTGTTCTGGGTGCAGGCGGTGGATGGTGGAGGGAGCTCTGACTGAGACTGTTTTTCTCTTTTTTTTTAAGTTGACTCTTGCTGAACACAGCCCCTGGGGTCAAAGGGGAGCCCCATAATCTCGCTGTAAATCCCACTCTGGGCTGCAGGGGAGGAAAAGCCACCTGGGAGTCATTTGCAGAGCCGGGATGCAGAGATGTTCGAGAGAAAACCATCCAGTCCTGGTTTCCTGCACCGTCTGACTGCATTCTGAAATAACACACACAAGACAGTGGGAGTCTTTCACCGCGCGTTAAAGTAGTATGATCATCTGTTCAATGCCTTCATAGATTTGAGTTTGTTTTACTCCATGCATACTGACAGGAAATTAGAACATGTGTCCTTAAGCATGTCTTCAAATAGTAATGGTCATTTGTTTTGGGCTCACACCTGAAATTTTAATATTTACTGATATGTGTTCAGTGTAAAGAGCAGTTATAGAAAAAGTATTCCGATTTTTTTCGCAATACAATCTGTATGTAATTACATGGAAAGTAGTTTTAATGACAGAAAAGTTATTTGAAAGTAATGTATCGTTAGACAAAATGGCCCCTTTTTTGCACTTTTGTTGTAATATAATACAATAATATTGCTTATTTACTTTTTCACAAACTTTCGTCAGCACTGAAGTACTTGTTTCTGCTGTATATATAATGAACCAGTAACCATTTGAATGTCAAGTTTGCACATATAAGGAATGTATCTTTGTGATTTGGTGCTTGGCAATAAACAATGCAAAGTCAAGAGACATTATATTAAACAGAAAAAGTAAAAAATAATTATCAATTAATCCATAAAGTAACTATTGATTGGTCAAATAAATCTAGTGGTGATACAACTATGATGTTTCCATGTGAAATGTAGTTGATTCCATATTTCAAATAGCTATTAATAGAACTAGCTAAGTACAAGTAAAACAGTGCATGAATAATTGTAACGACACAGTCTTAAAATGAATGATTTAAGCTCCTGATAGTTGCATTGTTTCCTTACTAATAAAGCACTGTTTAAGCTACAGTAACTTACATAAATCCACTCCATAAGTATTTGCTCACAATCCTTATTATGACTTTGGAAATGGCTTCATTTGAAGGCTTGTTGTTTACAATAATATGCAACAGGAGGGCCATCTATTCTGCCCTTATGATGATCTGCTATAAAAAAGCAATTTCATCTACATGTGGACTCAATTATCCTCCTCCGCTGTAACCACAGTAACGATGCAGGAGTCCATAACCTGACAATTCTCGTCATAATTAAACCGTGTTATGACCCGGGGGAGCGGTGAGTGTGCACATTCTTGCTGATTATCACACCAGCAGCAGTCCTCAAACCCCCCCCCCCTGCTAACAGACCTTACCTCCCCTATAGATTTGACTACTTAAAGGGTTAAATATGTGCGGAGAAGTCTCTTGTTTATCACCCTGGATGCATCTAAATCATCAAGATTAGTACATCACTTGACCCTCGCTCGTTAACATTTATGGCCAAATGAGATGGGTGTTTGGAGGCTGAAGTGGTGTCATTGTGAATCATGGGAGCTGGTGCCATAAGGTCCTGTGGATGCCTTTTTGTTTTGTTTTCCCATCAACTCATTTTGCAACAGGGCCTGTACATCAATATGACCCATAAAATACCACCATTGGTTTTACTCGGAAAGCTATAAAAGAATCTAAGAGCATATGTAAGGGCAAAGCCTAATGGAGAGATACCCTCTCCCTTTTACGACGTAGTGAAGCTGTAACTTTTTTTCTCACACATGGGTTTTTGGAGAATGTAGGTGGCGACAAACCACCAAACTGGGTCTCGTTGCCCAATCAAATTTCCACAGAAGTGCGTTGTATGCTCTTTCCTTGGGTGTAAATGTGCCTTGTGTAGTCACCCTGTCTGACAGCAGGGCCACAGCATGCATGTATTTGTTTAGCAGGTTTTCTTCTTGGAAACTCAGGTCAGAGGGTGTCGTGCTGCTTGACAAGGAGGAATTTAAACACATTTTGACTGTTGCATGCAGCACTGAATATTTTTTGATTTACTTTTCTCTTTGTCCTGACGGTTAAATACTAACCCCTCCCCCCTGCAGAGACTGCATTGGTCCAAATCCTGGGCTTCGATTCCCAAAAGCATTTTAAGTTTAAGATGATGATAAAAAAACATTTTACGAACCCCCTTCAGCTTACAGATGTCTCCCAAAAGCATTGTGAAGTAAGTGGCTCTTAGGAATAGTTGTATATATTAACAAGTGCCTCAATGCAGCTCCAAAACGTGTGTATTTAAATGTGTCTTTTATCAAGGCTGGTGAAAGGGAGAATGTTTTGTAATCGTTTAAATGGAAATAAAAAGTAAATAAAAATAGAGAAGGGAGAGCAGACCTCCACCAAGGCCATGCTCTAGCTCAGGGGTGTCAAACTCAAATACAGTGTAAATTAAAAAATGGGTACTAGTCGAGGGCCGGACTGGTTCAATGTTTATAGCAAAACTTATTCAAATGAATTTATTGCACATATTAAACCTGGAACTAACAAAGCTTAAATTGTTGCCTATAAAAACAACATTAAACATTACATAATCAGTTGCATTCATTTCTTATGGCTCTATCTACAGCTTCTCCGGAGTCATTTCTTATAATTACATTTTCCCACAGGCCAACAGCAGCTTCAAAATTTCCCTCAAAGAAAAAAAACAAACATGCCCTGTTGTCTCAAGAAAGAAAGTGCAGAAGGAAACATCCATGTAAACTCAGTGTGCTGCTCTGTGATGCTAGTTCAAGCCAGATACTTGGCATCTCATCTTTGGTGCAAGTTCATCAATGTTTGGGGTCAGGCTCTGAGCTGAGGAAACCCTCAGGATGGAGTGAAGGTGTGCGTGCAATATACCGGCGGGCCAGATCTAATAGTAATTAGAAATTATCCTGCGGGCCGAAATTAAATCCACCACGGGCCTGATTTGGCCCCCGGGCCTTGAGTTTGACACGTGCTCATAGTGTTAAAAAAATTGGGGGGAAACATTGTATATCCGCCGTGTGATTTGGATCTGCGACAATTTTAAATGTGTTCTTCAATGGCCTTTTGCTCCACCCTTTTCACCAAGTTGAATTAATACGATCTGGCCAGAGTTTTTTTCTCCATAATTATGCTGACAAACAAACCAAACCAAGCCGAAAACATCCCGGGCGGAGGTAATAAACACATTTATGAGAAAAATGTTGATCCGCGCCAAATTAGCCATGTGTTGTGTGATTCATCTGCCAAACCTCCTCTTCTCTTGCCATCGTCCAAGCTTCAATAATTACAATGATTACTGCTGCACTTTATTTGGAGACGGGCGGAGTATATTTTTTTGCTGTTTTCAACTTCACAGTTAAAGTGTCTTTACCTTCAGCCTTATAATCTCGTTTGGCTGAAATTCTACGTTTGTGATATTCTGTTTTCAGTTCATTTATCAGTTCTTTAAATTTAAAGTGCTATATCTTCATAGGGGTCTTCAACGCTTCAGAGAAGATGTCAGATTAACATCCAGCAGGACAGTCATGGCTTGACATTTAATTTGTATTGAAGGGTATTTTTTCACAGTAACTAGCTTGAACAAAGTTGGGGAGTTGAGATCTGCTGACTTAAAGGGGACCTATCATGCAAAATGCACTTTTTGATACATTTGATACTTTTATACATAAACATGTGTCCCCGGTGTGTCAGGGAACTCAGGTAGCGTCAGAAAATAAAACCCTCTCTCTTTTCCTCCGTACCCAAATCTCTAAAAACGGGGAACAACGGAGCTGATCCAGATTTGCGTCCTATATGACGTAATATCGGAAATGTAGGCAGGCTTTACACCTACGGCCCTATCAGAAATGTTGCTATCAGAAACAATGCCGACTGTTTTGGACGTAATATG
>CALSBZ010046683.1:80788-109257 GCA_943591055.1 Gobionotothen gibberifrons | reverse complement strand
CCTTTGAGCTCCATACTGTTTCAGAAATAATCCTTGATAATCCATGACATGGCGTTTCATCATGGCAGTATTTAGTTTAGACAGTAGCTGCCGGGTCCCTCATGAGCTCAGCCCCCTCCTTTTTTATTTTTAAAGCTTTATACCCCAAATCAGCACTTTTGAAACAGGAAGTGAAATAGAGGGATATGAGGCATGGCTAGAATGGGTGACCTGTTTGCTATTTTGAGCAAAACACTTCATAGACATGTTTTTTATATATTTGTATATATCTGAGACCTATGCTATTGCCTAATAATAGCACGATAGGTGACCTTTAACATTGAGCTTCCTTTTCAAGTTGTTTAATTTCACGTGTTAAAGACATCATACACTTTGTGATTCGTGTATGTTTAGCCACACTAGTAGCTCTATGGTTTTATGAATATGTGTCTCTCGTCAATCCGTGCACCACTTTAGTCTAAATTGAAATATTTCAACAACTATTGAATGGATTGCTATGCCATTTTGTAGAGTCATTCTTGTTTCACTGAAAATGAATTGTTATCACTTTGATGATCTTGTGACTTTTCATCTAGCACCCCCATCTGGTCAAAAAACCCTATAGTTTGCTTTATGACCAGATACCTGAAAAACGCATGACACTCCCATTGGCTGTAGGCTTGACTTTCTTGTTCACTTTCTCATCTGTCTTGGCTGCTATAACTCTTCCCTGTTCATTGATTGCATTGGTGCAACTCTTGGCTCCTATGTTTAAACTTATGCAATGCCAAGACATTTTGTTGTTTCTTCCACTGAGTGCTGTAGCTCAAGGCTAACACGTAGTGAGAAGCTCAATATCCATGTTGTCAAAGCGAATGGAGGACACACAGCCTGCCTGTTATAGCGATCTGCTGAGCTTTCACCAGCTTCTCTTTGCTTGGTTTGAACATCAGAGGATAAAGCAGCCACTGTCTTAAAGGGCAGCTGTTTCCTACCTCTCTGCATTTCTTTGGAAGGTGATGTATGAGCAGGCCGGGAGAAGAAGAAATGTCCAGGCCCTCCAAGAGTTAAAGGTATTCGGTCACAGTCGCTGGCGTTTCTGGTCCATTGCTGGTCCATTGCTGTTATCCTCTGTCATTGTACAACACACCCTACATGTGTGAGGGATTACAGCAATTGCAGATAATCAATAAAATTCCCAACACATGATGGATGCCTCCTCGCTGCCCTCTGTGCTCACATCATCATTTGTAGTCGCGTTGGCCGAGGCGATCCATCCCGATCAACAGTGGAGGTGTCAGAAACGGCTATAAAAGTCGTAGAAGTTAAAGTGCTGCAGCTGAGTTTACCTCTTCACACCATTCCCCTCCTCGCTGAACCCTAGCTCGTGTCCCTCGGAGAGAGAATAGGATGTATAGGTCACAACGAGACACTTGACTGATGAGGGCAAGAGGAATGGTTTCAGTTTACCCCTGGCCGGAGGGAGTCCCAGTCGATTTGGAAAACACCACATGGGCACAGTAGGAAGCTAAGTGTCTGTCTCTGGGGCAAACGCAGAGTCCAGACTCTTGACTGGCAGAGTGGTTATTCACAAACATCAGGGGAGCCGGATGATCAATCCTGGCCTCAAGTCTTCAAAAGCTCTCAATGGATGTTGGCATGTATTGTGATGTATGAAGTAAGTGTGTTATTTGATGCTTTGACTGCTGCCATGCTTTCCAAAAGTCTTATTATCTGTGTCTGGACCGGCTCTGATGAGCAGAGACAGTTTCCTCTGACAAGGAGAAGCCTATGAACAGTTTTTTCCAAACACATCATCATTGTAATGGGATTTGGAAAAATACAAATGTTCCGTTTCTTGTGTATCGTATTCTGTCAATCCAGGCAGAAACATCATGGATTATAAACTGAGAACCTAGAATCTACTGAGAACGGGATAAACCAGGCATGCTTTCCAGGGCCCATTTCTCAATTGATAGAGACCCAATAATCAGATATTTTTGTTTTTCAACTATCAAAAATGTGCTATAGCTGCAACCACATACTAGCATTCTTCCATACATTCATGCATTCACTCAAACTCTCAAACACTTGACTTTGATGTCAAATTGTAGCCTTTTTAAGCTAACATCCTGCTCACAAGTGGAAAATGTAGTTGAAAAAACATCATATCATTTAAATTAGTTCCAACAATCATTGTTTGCATTCCAATAACCTGTCTAAGGCATGAATTAGCTTATTATGAATTATTGCAGTTTATTAATTGGCTTAAAGTTTCCGTCTTTGCCACCTTGCTTCACTTGTTTTTCGACATATTTTCGATCATGATACACTCCCTATTGCTCTACACTGTAATGTGAACTGTTGAACATTTTTTGGATGGTATTTTTTGTACTTTCGTATACAAACCTCTAGAGCTCTACATTTAAAAACATATTTTACATATTTTTACGAGATTTTTATAAGATTCTTATATTTGTATTCTCATTATTTCTTTTTTTTATCTATCAGGGTGTCCCCGGGTCTTAAAAAGTATTAAAAGTTGATAAATCAATTTAGCGAAAATTAAGGCTATTAAAAAGTATTAAAGGGCATTTTCCAAGGTATTACATTTTGTAGCTTGTTTTCAATAAGTATATAAATGGTCCAAAGAGGTTGTATTCTACAGTCTGCCTGAATGTAATCATTGCGTAGGTGTGTAGTGTGATTCTGTGTAGTTTATTTATGGCATCCCGTTGGGTTTGACGTCATCTGAACAGGACATCGCACGCTCACTGCTTGATAGCGCGCGAAGGTCCGTTTACGCCGGTTGTTAAACATCGTTATGGGGAAATGCAAGTCTGCGTCCAAATGGTTGGAAGATAAGGAGGAAGGACAATCAATACTGTATATAGTCAATGTGAGGTAAAGTGTGTCGCCAAGGTAACCGGTTAGAACTCAAAGTGGCGGTGAGGTCTTAAAATGTATGCATATACCCTGTCTATGTTAGCCAAGAACACAGAGGCAAATTCATTGCATGTTAGAACCTACTTGGCAATAAACCAAATCTGATGCTGAACACTGATCTAAAATGATATCTAACTTTGTCCAATGTGGTCTCAGTTCAGGACTAAATCCTCCCATAATCGGTGATAAAAATGTAAAGAATAACTCGACCTAAAGCGACCTTAACAGGAGATTTACTTAGCATGAAAATACTGTAATAGTGCAAGAATGCTGGCGTGATCTGGGGTAGATGGAAAACAGCATCTCTCTTTAAGGCTCCACAGTGTGGGCTCAGACCCCGACATCTCCCACAATGCATCACTGGCATCAGCTCTGCAGATGAGGAGGCCTCGCTCACGACGGGACACCCCATTGGCTTGATTTACGGGGACACTAATAAGGGAGGAAACCAATTTGCTCTACATATTTCGGAGGATAACGTTTCACAGTGAATGGGAACATTCAGTCGTTATGATGAGGCGGATCCTGAGGGACAGGCTATACATGGATCATTATGTGTCAACTGCTTGAAAAACAACTTTTTCTAGGAATTGGTCTTCATCCAATCACGCTATGTGTTTAAAGTCAGTTTTTATTTGGAAATTGAAGGTTCCTGTATGCTTTTAGAGTCATATTAGGTCTCATAATTGTCAGTGATTTTGCCTTTTAACAGTGGAGCATTCATGAACTGTTACTGTATAGATGTGGGCCCTGAGGTCAAAACTGGTGATATCAAAAACACCACATAAGCCGTAGAACTGTGAAAGTAAAAAAAGGTGTTATAGCAGGGGTGTCCAAACTTTTTTCACTGAGCACCACATACAGAAAAATATACGAAAGGCTGGACCACTCACTAGAGGTATACTGCCTCATAAGTTAAGTTATAAGTTAACAAAATCAATAAAAGGTAGGTAAATTATTCTTGATACTTGGAAATGCTTTAAGAAACACAACAGCCTACATCACAGCTCTCCATAGGGTTGTATTTATTTGGTTTGCAGCTCATTCCTTAAAACAAAAGCCTCAGATTGCTTATAATAAGGGGAAATATGAAGAGTCTATTTCAAGCTTGTTCTGTAATTAAGTTATTGCGCTTTTTCTTCACATTTATATTTCAGAAGTACAATATAAGATAAGCACAGGCCACCTCTGTGTTATAATATTACACTGAAACGCGGTTCTAGCACAGATCAGGAAGCTGTTTTAGAAAAGCACACGCCACTGTTTTGCTTACAGGATAATGGTTGTAGCTTTACATATTACAGCATATGAATACCAAAGGATGTATGTTTGGTTAACACCTAATTACAATGGATTTCCCATCATTCAGATTGCCTTTTAATCTATATATATAAGTCTTATATTTCAACAGTTTTACGACAAACTGTGACTTTTTTTACATGGAAATTATTTTTTAAGATTGACAAACATCACAGTGCTCCTGTGGGGATTGCCCACAGTATTGAGCATGTAAGTCGCTTTGGATAAAAGCGTCTAACAAATAACATGTAGTACATTGGCTGTATAAAATAAGGAAATTCTTTAAAATGGCTCGAACAAATGATTTAGATGAAGATGCTAAACATGTCTGCACCACTCTACGTTTACTTTCTCATGTGAAAATTACGATCCCCGAAGCTATTGCTCTGCTCACCTCATTTATCTTGAATTAATCCGCTTTAGAGACACGTTAATCTCAGCAATGAGGGACGACTCCGACCAGACGACATAAATCAGAGGGTACAGATTCATGCATGGTCGTACAGGGTGAAAGTGTTTGAGAAGAGCCTCTGTTAAAACAGAGAGGGGCACCACAACTCAACACCTCATTTATTTGGACGTGTCAGCAGGAAATGCCATACAGAAAACCCCACTGTAAACATGGTCTCTGTAGGAAGGCGCTAAGTTATAAATTATCTTACGCCCTATCTGGAAAAACATGCTTTTATAAGAAGCAGTAGCATACATAAAAGTAAAAAGATGAATGACCAAAATGTGGGTTTAACTTCATTTTAAGTTGTTGAATTGGTTATCGTTTGTTATTTAACTTGAATTGAACTTGTGTTAGGGTCACGGTTAGGGTTTAATCTATAAGTATTAGTCATATTATCAAGATCTCGTACAATTTTGGAGCATAATTACGATGCATGAAAGAAACGTGGCTACTTTTTCCTCCTATTAAAAGAAACTGCTCACTATTGATATCGATTTTGACACAAAGATCATCTCCAGAATCAGACTCAGAAACAGGTTTATTACCAGGTAGGTTAACACATATGAGGAATTTGACGTAATGCATACATACATACATTTCTTTTTAAAAACACAGATAGAAAACGATTTTAAGAAAACTATAATAACGTTAAAAAAAATTTAATCTCCAGAATCAGACTCAGAAACAGGTTTATTACCAGGTAGGTTAACACATACATACAAATAAAACAAAAATTCAAAACACAGATAAGAAAACTATAATAATGTTAAAATATATGAAAAAATATTGTACAATACTTTAAAACCTCCAGACCAAAGTGCTGTACAGTCAAATAAACAAACAAAAGCATACAAAAATATCCCTCAGCTCAGCTCACACACCATAAAACAAGTACAAGTAAAAACAATAGACAATTTAAAAGCAATAAAAGCAACAATCTAAAAGATGTCAATACGCTAAGGAGAAGAGGTGGGTTTTAAGAAGCAACACAGTGTACACGTTGTGGTGAAAATATAGCAGTGTTTTCGTTGAGTATGGTTGAAATCGTAGAAATAGAATTGGAAAAAAATATGTGCATTCAAATCAAGACATTGTGTGCATTAATGTAATTCATAATATGATGTGACGTGATCTTCCTTTCTACTGATACTGAGTTAGCTACACTTTGAGATTCTTTCTTAAAGGTAGGGTTTTGTGTGGAATGCTCCTTTAAATACTTTCCTGTGGTTGTCTAAGCCTTCCAGATGTTAGTAAGTTGCTCGCTGTGGTGAACCCTCTTCCACCAGACACATAATCACACCAGAACAAGTCATAGAAAAAATGTAACCCCACACTTGCGTCGGATCGTCCATTATTATCATCTTAATTATTCCTCTATAGTTCTAGGTGTTGTTAAATGTTTCAGCCCGTGACATGTTATGTGGTGAAATTCTATTTGTCAGTGAAATGGTTGGTAAGACAAGTTTTCAGCAGTGTCTCGGTTCATCTGGTTCACGAAGGTCCTTCAACTGTGTCATCACGAAAGGCCGTGGTCGAAAACGCATCCAAGAAAACAAAGCTGTTGTCACGGGACTATTATTGTTTTCCTTTCATGCAACCAAGAGCATCATTTGTCAGTTAAGGCCGATTAAAGCCGACCATGCACATTGTTTTTGCAGATTACTCGCATTTTCAGATAATTCGAACAAGAAGCGTCTTCTTTCCACTCGCTGTGCTTTTCAAAGGCCTGGAAAATATTTACAAAAATATTAATAGATATTTCTTTCAATTAGACTGTGATTTTTGAAGGGACATTTTAGACAGAGTTCTAACGATGATATACCTTTTATTAATCAATATTTGGGTGGCAACAATGGACAACATGCACTTCTGTATTTTGTACAGAATCAAGCTTTCAAAGTATTAACCTGTTAAGCCCCACGGACCAGGTTCCGGGCCCAAAATCGTGTCATTTGCAAACAACGTCTAAGGAACCTTAATATTTAATAAACTATGAATATTTTATATCCATATAACGGGGAAAAACTAATTTAACTGATCTCTTTCATTTTTTCTTTAAAAAAAAACACAATGCTAACACTGACCCTCTGAATTAGCCCTGAGCGAAAAATGCTAACCTATTACTGCACCGAAAATCACTCCTAATTTACAGTTTTTTACCATGTTCAATCTGAATTTTCTTTAAAATAAAAAACATCTATATTGATTCTGACTTTTCTACATCCAACTCACAGGTTTATCATTACTTTGAGAAAAAAGATTATTAATGTAACCCTTTTAGAAGGGAAGATATGGTCATTTGTTCTGGGAATGTCATTTTCGAGCCTGAAACCTGAAGAACAGGCTTGGGGTCTAACAGGTTAATAAATACTAAATCTGCTACTACTGTGGAAAGGTTTGGAAAGAGATCACAGCATCACGTCTATCCGCTTGTCTTCACTATAGGTGAGGTCCTGTCTTCTGTCCTCTTCCTGCAGAGCTGTCAGTCCTGCAGAGTGTAACTTGTCTTGTTTTGTGTCAGCACTGACTAACAAAGTCCAAATCCTCACGCTCCAGGTTGCGCTCGCCAATTAAAAAGGTGATATTACGGCCACAAGCTCAGGCTGTGCAATTGGTTTTCCAGAAAAAAATGGAAACTCAGAGACGGGGTCACGTGGGTTTCAGAGCACGCCGCTGTCAGCGAGCAGACGAAAGAATCTCAACTTTTCACTGCAAGTCGAATATTTAGGACATAATGCTTCCCAGATTGAGCGTCTGCAAATGAGTTTCTCTCCACTTAGAAATCCAGATAACTGTGTTTGATCAGTGGGACAATTTTAGAACCATTCTGCATACTGATTTATATTAATAAGTAAATAGAAGTAAAACCTTCAGATGGTGAGCCTTCACTCGGGGTGCGTGACTGATAGGACGATATATTGTGAGATAAAACAGGATTAGCTATTCCTTCATCTTCCCTGTGGCCATCGTAAGCAGTGCTGCTGTTTTCATCGTGGATGTATTGTTTAAGTCATTTCTTAAGCAAACAATTGAACATTCTCCAGTTTTCAAATGTAAGGGTTTGCAATTTCTTTCTGTCGTGTATTAGCGCTTAATCTCTTTTGGTTTCGGGTTGTTCGGGACAGAACAGCAAGACATTGTGAATAGCATTGTATTACTTTTTTTTTTACAAAGAAAAGATAAGAAATCTATCTTTGTATTTAAGGATAAAGGGATTGGACTATAAAAGATCAGACAGCTGTGTAAATTGCAAAGAAAGTCAAACAATAATGGAGAAAAATATTCTGCAAATGAATTAATCCAGAAAATATGCTCTAATATCACTATAACTAAAACAATTGTTTATTTGTTTGTATATCCCTAATATATGCATATAAAAAATAAATATACGTACACATTTTCCTTAATTGTTGAAATAAACACAAATACTAGAAAACACTGTACTTGCTATTCTTTCCTTTTACAGTTATTTACAATTATGTAAAACTCAAACAGTTCCACATACTTTTGTTTTCCTTCCTTAAGCACATCATCTATTAAGGACACTTTTAAAACCCAGTCAGTAGACAAGAAAAACATCAAGGCCTACATTGTTAGACAGTTTGATGAATATGTTCTGTGCTGTACTTTGATAATTTGGCTCTGTGGTCTTTATTACTCTGGATGTGAAATGACAGATTGATTAATGACAGGATTTCTCAGCTATATTAAATAAAAACTTAATGAGATTAAACCTCCTGGACGCCGGCCCTGACTTTCTGGGAGTCCTGACTGGGAATCAGGATTCCTGCTGTAACCTCTCACCTAAAATGTTGCTGAGGAAATTGCAAAGTGGACTCTGGATCAGCCTCCAAAGGCAATCTGACCCTATTAGTTTGAAGGAGGTTCAATGGCTTTGCCGGGGAACGCCAAATGGCTTCGGATGTGTTCCTTCAAAGGAATATTGCATAATAATAGCATAATTTTCACGCCTGAATTGGAACAAATGGCTCAATTTTCGAATTATACCACTGCTCAAAGTTTTGTAACTAACTAAAATCAACGAGTCTCTTTCAGTCTTTCTTTCAATTTTCGACAACATACATACATCTACAGCAGTGAACATCAACTGGCGGCCCGCGGGCCAAATGTGGCACGCCAGATATTCTCATCCGGCACACGCTGTGGCGCTGGCAGAGTGGTTAGTGCGTTCGCCCCTCACTTTTTTTACAACGCCTCGTGAGTAATGTGCAGTACCGAAGTCCAACAGAGAGGCAGCAGCTGCGGGACAGTAGCCTGCGTAGCCTTCCCTGCCCTGAAGAAGAAGTGATCCTTCGTTAGCGAGGCTCCGCAGTAGCCCCGCCACGAGGCTCCGACGACTTGACAGTACATGAGTGTGCTCCACTAGCACCCCCCCCCCACCCCCCTCGCTGACCCCGAAAGTGTCGCTAATAATTTTGGCCCTTGGACCAATGTAGTTGGTGATCCCTGATCTACAGATGAAGCACTTAATTTCGGACTCCAGCTTACCTGTTCCTGCCTACGCCCAGTTTCGAGGAAGGTCAAGCCCTCCCACTATTTTCCAAGAGGGCGTTGCCAGATTTTCAATTTCAGGTTTTCAATGATCCATTGCAGCTGGCTTCATTATAATTACATTTATTTATAACGGGGGCGGTCTCAAGTCAAGCTGGAGGCTTTCCCTTGAGCGAGGGCAGACCACTTACCAATCACTGCCCTCGCGTTTCAAACTGTCCGAAATTAAGTGCTTCATCTGTACAGTAAGTGACATCCCACTGCAGGTGTTTTGCTGATAACCCAAGGTAGTGATGTGTCGACATGTTTACAATACGTGCAAGTAACCCTGCAGTGTATTGAGAGGAAACCCCTATCAATTGTTACCCTGCCAAAATGCATGCTGGGTAAAGCATGCTAAGGAAATGCAGTGCAGAGATGGAAGCAGCAGTAATACCAGATGCCTGATTAAAACCAATTGAATCATTTCTCAAGTATCTTAAACAATATTATACATATAACTGTATACATTTTACTTCACAAACAGAAAGTGTTATGCCTTCCACTAATCCTTACCATATCAAAATTGACTAAATGGTTCCCTTGGCAAATGTTATGCTTATTGTATTGACTACATGAACAGCATTATTCAGGTTGAGGTGCATATCATATTATTGCCAATGTTCAATGCTTGTTTGCTTTTAGGACACTCCTTTCTCTTCCTCCTTCCATGAAAAGGAAGAGGAAGAGAAAGGGTCCAGATATGTAAGATCCCCCCAAGCCTCTCTTTCTGGTTGTTCTTTGGTAGTGTTGTGTCTAACTTTGGGTTCTGTTTTGAATCTCTTTGTGGCCACTGTTTAGTGTCTCTTTATTTGAATTAGTTTTTCCTCTTTTTCAGGAACCTTTCCTTGTGGTTGATCTTTTGTCTTTCCTGTCTTGTGCTGGTGGTAGTTATGGATGAATCTAAGCAGCGATGACACATGTGTGCATAGTATAAGCAGAGTCAGTGCAAACCAATCTCTACTGTATTGGCAATCCTTAAAGAAATCAAAGAAGTAGGCATGAGTCTGGAGGGAAAACCAAACACTCAAAGTATTTTGCTCCATGGCAGACGTATGGAATTTGAAGCCACAGCTATGCCCATCACGGCGAGAGGAAAGTGGTTTGACTGTGAATGATTATGGGATGCATATGGATCCCATCTTATTGTTTTCTCGTTGCAGGTCACGCCACTTCCACAGCTCACCACTTCCTCAGAAGCACTAGGGTGACCCCCATGACCCCCATGGCTCCGACCGCCAAACAACATCAACAAGACCTCGGAGAAGATCTGACGTTGACCCCGGGCGAAAGCAATCGCAAGTGACACATGCTTCCTGTGCAACACATTGGAATTACAAACATCATAGGCACTATTTATAAAGTCGTATGTACATTGGTTCAATGAAAGTCTGTGGTGTAGGAAAAATAATGAGTTTCTGGAGAAAAGAAAATACTAATTCTAAAATTAATTTTTCAATGCTTTAACCACTACGAATAGTTCATTTCAACTTCATTTTCTTGAGTGGTTAGGGTTTTTTTTTTTTTAAACAAATCATTTGATTTTGATTTTGTTATAGAGTAGATTTGACTTTTGGTTTGAGACTGAAAAAAAAAAAAAACGTAATTTAAAGTGGATATATCAATCGTACTTTATATTGATAGCACTTTTCATACAAAGAATGTGACACAAAGTTTGCATACACATATATAATCTTCACCAAATACAGCGAGCATTGATTAAGTATTTTGGTAGGCCCACCCAGAAGGAAGCAATGCAAAGGGCTCCTTGACAAAAACACGTTTTGTTCAGCAGGATAATCTTCACAAATTGACACCACTCTGTGAGTTTTAAAGCAAAAAGGCAATCAGCAGGAGTGAAAAGCTAACGTAATTCTATAATGCATGTCTGAACATCACCACCACTAAGCTAAAGGCGGTCTCATGTAGTCTCTTTTGTTGCCACTTGTTCATGACGTATAAAAGCTTAGGAAATTCATGACTGGGGTAATTTCTGACTTATTTTATGCAACCATAGAGCTTATTTCAGGCTCCCACAAACATGTTAAAAACAAACGTTGACCCTTCGTTAGGTTTAGTCAGTCAAGTCAAAGTCAACTTTATTGCCAATCTTTCAGTTTGTGTGCACAGGCAGAGAGATCGAAATACCGTACCCACGATCCCGAATACAAAAATACAAATATATATAAAAATATGCATATCTTATATATATACACAATCAACAGATACATGTATACATATGCACACATTAAGACATAAATAAAAGCACAACAATCAATATATACAAGATAACAGTCAATATCTTTGGAACATTTACATTAGTGCAAGATTGTCCATAGCGGCGTAAAAAGTGTCTGCTGCTGGATTTGAGTGTCTGAGTGTGTTTAGAGTAAAATACTGACTCATTTCTGGGTTGTAGGACTTGTCTGCACCACTCTTTACCACCAAAACTATGAGGGTAAAGATATCTTAGATGATATCTAGTCTGATACAATATCTGCCTTTTTCCAACTTCCTCTAATCAAGGCTCTGAAGGTACAAATCCCGTCAGTAATGTATGAAGGTCGTCAGAGCACAATTGCACACATTCACATATACTGTATTCTTTACCAAGATTCTGACACTTCGTTTGGAAAGTTAAACAAACCTGCGTGTTCCTGAACGCAGCACTGACCATAACCTTGGAGTTTGCTTTACTTCATATTATGGTTAAGGGTAGTGCTTTTAAAGAATCAGGTGCTTTCACTCTTTCCATTACGCAGCACAGCTGTACGCCTCTAATGTGCGAATTACAACTTTTTATCTAAAATAACCAATTAATGTGCCTAAATGGGGGCTTGAGTTTTTATGCAAACTCAGGAGTCCTGCAAAACGTCCCTCAATATTTCCTGTCCGAACATAATTTCCAGATTTAGAGTTGTGGTGGTATTTGTTTAAGCTCAAATATCAGTGTGGAAAGTGTTTTTACAGAAGTTAACACGGAGGCACAGAGCATGCCCACACTTTAGTGATATGTGTAATGTTTTTTTTAACTAGACAGAGCCTGTACAGTCTTTTCTATAAGCTAATAAACTGCACACCATCTGTACCATAGAGCTGAATAAACTCCCACCTACAGAGAATCCATTAACATATTTAAACCTAAAAGAAAATGTGAAGAAACTATATATGTGACTTTAGGAAATGTAAACAGAAAGAGGATAAATTCATCCCAGCTGGAGAAACCTAGCTGTCCATTAGCAGTCATGTAACCCTCACTTATTGAAAGTGATCGCGTCGGTTAGCTCTCGGTGCGATCACAACAAAAGAGATGTTTTCTCTCCCTGAACATGGACATGTGGGTCTTCTGCAGTGTTACAGGGTGAACCACAGAGGAGGAAGGGTGGCTTGGCTCGGAGAGATAGAGGAAACCTGAGAAATTATTAAATGATCGGTTTTGTTTTCAGCAGAAGACATTGTGTCTCATATGTCAAATTTGACTTATTCTGAACCGTTGCTAAACCCATCAAACCTCCCTGGTCGCTGCAAACTCCCGCTGTTCAGCCAAACTCCATTCTGACCCACAAAACATTGTTTTCAATTCTAGTGGACATCCCAAATGTTCTAAAGATACAAAATATGTCAAACTGTGTTTTGGGGAATTGTGATGTAAATGATGCAGACGTGCAATATTTCAGCTCAGTTTGGAGAAGATTGAAATGCTTGCCACTGTGACTTTATACCTCAATTTTAACTTTTGCAAATGTTTTGCATTGTTGGATGCAGCCTGATATCAAATATGTTATTTGCCTATGACGGCTCCTTTGTAATTGCACCAGATAACAATGCAAACTAAATCAATTGAACGTATGGAGCACAATCTTTGTTATTTTTTGAAATATTTATCACAGAAAATGCACATTAGTTGTAATTGGTGGTGGAGGAAGTATCACGTCTGGTTTCCGCTCCCTACACAGTACAGATGGTTAAATGGTTAAAATCACAAACGATCTGACTCTGGGCTCTTATCCATACTCATCCTCCTTGACCTGACTGCAGCCTTTGACACCATTTCACACCACATCCTCCTTGGCAGATTATCTTCCATTGGTATCACTGGCACATCCCACACCTGGTTTAGATCTTTCCTATCCGGCCGTACTCACTCTCTCCAACTCAAACACTTCAAATCACAGTCCCATCCAGTCTTCACTGGTGTTCCTCAGGGTTCTGTCTTGGGCCCCCTCCTATTTATCATCTACCTTCTACCTCTCTGCCATATCTTCAGAAAATACGCAATCCAATTTCACTGTTACGCGGATGACACCCAGCTCTATTTCTCCACCAAACCCACTTCTGCTCTCCCCCCCACTGCCCTTTCCGACTGCTTACTGGAAATCAAATCCTGGTTCTCATCCAACTTTCTAAAAACCAAACCAAGTTTATTTTAGTTGGCTCCAAGTCCACTCTGGCCAAAACTGACAAATTCTTCCTTACTATTGACAATTCCACAGTCCCACCCTCCCCCCAAGTTAAGAGTCTGGGTGTCATCCTCGACCCTATATTTTGAAGCTCACATCAACAACATCACTCGATCTGCCTACTTCCACTCCGCAATATGAACCGTCTCCGCCCGTCACTCACACCCAACAGCACTGCCATTCTCATCCACGCCCTCGTTACATCACGTATTGATTATTGCAACTCCATCCTGTCTGGTCTTCCTCACAAATCCCTGCGTATGCTCCAACTGGTCCAAAACTCAGCCGCCCGTATCATTACCAGAACTCCTTCCATTAATCATATCACTCCGGTTCTTCAACAACTCCATTGGCTCCCCGTTAAATACCGCATCGATTTAAAAATGTTGCTCCTCAACTTCAAGGCCCTTCACACTCTTGCACCTCCATATCTCTCTGAACTCCTTCACACCTACACTCCCTCTCGTGCTCTCTGATCCTCCTCTGCCTTCCAACTCACTGTACCTTCTGCCCTCCTGACCACCATGGGGTCAAGAGCCTTCAGCCACTCTGCCCCCCGTCTCTGGAACTCTTTCCCGCAAGACATCCGCAAAATGGACTCACTCTCAACCTTCAAATCCTGCCTGAAAACCCACCTTTTTAAACTGGCGTATTCAATATCTTAAGTCTTCTAAACTGATTGTTGTTTTTAAGTCTTTGTTTTTAAATCTTGAATTACTGTTTGATCTTCTTTGTTGCTTGTTTTTAATTATGCTCTGTAAGGTGTCCTTGAGAGCTTTGAAAGGCGCCCATAAATAAAATGCATTATTATTATTATTATTATTATTATTATTAAATGTATTCAGGGAAAAGGATAAAATGCCAGTGTAAAAACCTACCCTGTAATAGAACTTCATTAATTATTTTAGAGATATTGGACACAAAATGTACTAAGTTTCAAATGCGGGAGTAATATTTAGCATTTGCAGAAGATGCAACATTTTAGTCTTGGAGTTAGTCAAATTAAAATTTCATTAATGGTGACCTGGGGAGTATGTTTGACCAAACAAAGCATTTTGTCTTCTTTAATGCTTAAAGAGGACATTCTTTCTGATCATTTTCAGGTGTATATCAGTATGTTGTGTCTCTACTGTGACATGTCTCCATGCTTTAATGTTCAAAAAGCTCTTTATTGTTCTCATACTGCCTGTACTCCACCACTCTTAATAGTAAACTAGTATTACATCACAGCTCCACAGCACTCTGCAGGTCGAGGCCTTATTATCCTCTGTGAGAAATGTACAATCAGGAAGTCATCCGTACAAACACACAGCGTACGAGCCACACAGGAGGGGGGAAACAAAGACCTCTGGGTAATTTAGCAGAGCAGGCAGTAGACGGTTTGTTGCAGGAGATCCGTGCTGACCGTTACGCTGTCAAGACCGATACCTCTGATTGTCCCCAGATGTTGCATCCTACGTTGGATGGCGCACCAGAAATGCAGCGATTATAGCCAAAACAGGTTTCCGTAATAATGGCGGAAATTAGGACACTTCCTGTCCGTGTACAAGGCCTGAGATATTCCCTTGAATACGTCCCTGTGCTGAGAGAAAAAACAATGATTGGGAAATGCATAGAGGAAGTGAAAAGAGTGTGATTGCAACAAAAGTGATGTGTAGTTGTTATGGGCTCTCTGGACCTGACGTCTGATGTGGAAATGGTTTTCCAGCCTCTCTTTCCTGAAGAAAAAGACATTATTCAAAAGTCCTTCAACTCTGCTTCCCTGTATACTGTACTTTAAAAGACCACAGACTCCCCAGGTCTCTGACGCACAGTACATACAATTTATTAATGTTTTTCTTATTATAGTTGTCATAGCACGGCTTGCAGAGAAGTGCAACAACTCCTGATGGTTTACTGTCCAAAAGTACCTTGCCCGAGAAGACAACTTTGATATCTTTCGATCAAATTTCTTTTTCGATTTGACTCTTTTTGGGTCAAATCAAAAAGTCTGTGTTTGTGGGTTCAATCCCAGCAATTAAAATGTCGTCAGGTACTTGACCCCCAGTTGTTCTCGAGGGCATGACTAAAGGCCCTGACACACCAAGCAGTCACCAGAGAACTCGCCGACACCGACTGTTGCGTCGGAGGCATCAACCGGAAGACAGAGAAGAAGAACAGACTGCGTGATATAAACAAACAACAAATAGTGTGTGCATTCCATTTTCACTCTCGTCCATCGAAAACCTGTTTCGTGCGGTACTGGAGCTATCAGCCATTGGAGTGTTGCTTGTGGAAGACATTCGCAAGCAACAGTCTCTCGAGAGGCAGAAGCGATCAGAGTGATTTCTTTGGCCGACTGCTTGTGGCCGACGCACGGCCGATTCAACATGTTGAATCGGCCGTGCGTCAGCCATGAAAGGCCAAATAAGGCGTGTCACGGCCGACGGTGCGGGACACACCAAATTGAGTTTGGGCGACAGGGCACGCTTTGTCGTCCGACTAACGAAAACGACCAATTTCGGCCTGGTGTGTCAGGGCCTTAAAGGTGTGTGAATGTGTGTGACTGTTATCTTCCTTGAGGTGCATGGCTGTATACATGTGTGTGAATGATGACTCTCTATGTGTAAAAGCTCTTTGAGGAGTCGTAAAGACTGAATAAATAATATATACCAATATACCAAAGTCATAACCAATGTATTATTTAACCTCTTAAGCCCCACGGACCCGAGCCCGGGCCCTAAATCGCGTGATTTGCAGGAAACAACGTCTAAGGAACCTTAATATTTAATAAAATATGAATATTTTATATCCATATAACGGGGAACAACTAATTTAACTGATAATAGACTGCAGGGCACCCATATATTACTATCGAACCATCAAATAAAGGTCAAAAACAAGTAAGATATAACAAAAAGGGTGTTCAACCAATGACAACGATTATATGTATAATATCTAATTAGTGTGCAGATAATCTTTCAATCAATACATTCAGACCTAAAATATTGAGCTTGATTCACTATTTTTTACTTTTTCTGAATAATTTGAAATGTGTTCAATCCTCGGATTTAATTCTTCATTTTCATTTCTGATTACCAGTCATGTCTGATATTTTTTTAAAGCTACAATACAACTTTTAGTCTGTAAAATATTTAGGAAAATTGTAGAATGTTATCATTTTGTGTTTGATTTCTCAACGTTTCAGATAACATATCACTTTACTTTTACACATCTTGTAACTTTCATCATTAGATGGAGCTTGATCAGTTGTCATTAATATAGTTTAGTTGTTGTAAATGTAACATTGTAGATTTCCCAAGTATCTAGAGGATAAAGGACTAAAACTAAAGTTGATTAATCGTTCAACACAAACTTCCAACTTTAATCCTCTATCATTTTACACAGGGTTGTGTGAAGCAAAGCTAATCTATTATATCACATTAATTAACTGTTACTTTTTCCGTGTAATCAAGTTTTATTTTTCAATGTTTGGACAACGAGCCTCTACTTTGCAAGCAAAATAATGAAACTCACCGGAGCCTCAAGGTGGGGACAATTATCTCTCACCCCTGGAATGAGGCCTGGCTAATCAACTGTAAGGCTGTTACCAAAGTGACTTGGGTTTAAAAACTATTCCCTAAGAGTCCCAAAGAGACAGCTGGAAGCCATTGTAAGTGCTCGGGAGGTCACGAGGGAAAGACAACCTGTGTGTGCGCCCTGTGAATAATTGTTTTATTCTGAAACAACCTTGGAGAAAGCACCTTCAAGATGTACGGGGGGGGGTCGCAGAAAGCATTTATAAGGCACTTGTTTTTACTGGCAAGTGTATAAGACCTTGGAGGCAGCACATATGACACCATTGTGAAGGAAACCATGGACTTTACTGGCACCCTGGAGAAAGAAAAAACACGCGTGACCTTGGAGAAGGCCTGGTTTTCACTTGGAAACAATTTCATTTCACACTACATTTGTAATCTAATTACGTGGGGAAATGTAACACCGGGCCGAAGTCCTCGGGTGTGGAGACGGAGTGGGGAAAAGAGCCGGTGATCTCACAGCGTGCTCGCAGGGTTTCTCTGCTACCGTCGGAGGATTCCTCGACCGAGACCTCCCTTCATAAACATCAACAGCTGAGCCGCAACCATGAGCTGTCAGGCGCCATTAAAACTGAGAGATCTGTACTCCAGGTTCCCGAAATCACGTCTCCGAGTGTCCCAAACAGGCCCAAACACCTCAGAAACAGACCCCTCCTAGCCTCAGGGAGAGAAGTTCAGTTTGAAATTCACTTCATTTATACAGTTTTGTACATTTAACGTTTTCAGACTGTAAGTGTAAATATGCACATTGACATTTAATCGTATTTATTTGTTTATTTGGCAGGGACATTAATGAACACTTAAAACATGAAATATCCCAAGTGTAAATATGCCGGATTTAGCATTGAGCAACTTTCCATCCGCAGTCCTTCACATGAAACATTAAGAAAATGAAAAGTACAAACATAGCAGTACAAATACATAACATGTAAGAAAAGAGTAAGAGTAGAATACCCAAGTATTTAGGACATTATCTTGTTGTACTGTCATCGCTACTACATCTGCTTTTACCACTCTTATTCATTTATTTATTTATTTGTGTCTATGTTTTACTGCAGTGAGAGTTGCCGAAGAAATGTTGTTGTACTTTGTATGATGACATGATGGTATGATAAAAATAAATTCTATTCTATAAAAAGACCCCTCCAACCCTTGATATGAACCATGGGAACGCTTTCCGACCTCAACCCCAAACTGCCCTCCCCTTGAAATTAATTAAAGGGGACCTATCATGCAAAATGCACTTTTGTACGTCTTTTACGTAAATATGTCTTCCCGGTGCGTCGGGGAACTCACGCAGCGTCAGAAAATAAAACCTTCTCTCTTTTCCTCCGTACCCAAATCTTTTAAAAACGGGTGTACAACGAGCGGATACAGATTCCATCTGAACTGACGTGTCCATCCGAGGTGGCGTCGGCGGACCCACAGAAAGTTGCTATCAGAAACAATGCATGACGTGTTTTGGACGTCTTTGTTTACATTAGCAAGCCTCGCTAACACTCAGAGCTAACCTGTACTGGAGAGCACATGTGTTTTAAAAAGCAGGAAATAAAAAAAGGAACTCACCTTGTGATAAACCCGCAAGAGAAAAAGCATTTGAGCTCCATACTGTTTCAGAAATAATCCTTGACGTGGTTTAAACAGGATGGCGTTTTATCACAACCGAATTTAACTTAATCTCCGGTAGAATTCTGATCAGGCATTAGCTCCGCCTCCGCTTCTTTATTTTTTTCAAGCTAAGGACCCAAGATCCGCAATTCTCTAACAGGGCTTCAAAAGAGGGGTTTGAGCCGTATGAGGCATGGCTACAACGGGTGAACTGTTTGGTATTTTGAAAAAGAAACTTCACAGACATGTTTTGTATAGGTATGGCCCTACAATATATGTTTCAGATATAGCATGATAGGTCCACTTTAAGTGTAATTCCACCTATAATGGGATACTATACATTCAACAGGATGACGGTGATGGAGAAACCATTTTTGCCGCTTATGGAAAGCCATCAGATGAAGCCGAACTCTATTTAACCCGCAGTGTAAGGTCGTGACCTCGTCCCAACGACCCCCAGCTCCCTTATAATGCCGTTTACTGACGGATTGTTGGCGGTATTTTCTCACATTCTTCCTAAAGTGATTGGGAGGGGAAAAGTTGCCTTTGTGTTCGCTGTGAGGAATTCAGAGAGTCAGGACGTTACCTACCGAGGGGAGCTATTGTCTGGGAGCGAGGTTTGTGTTGGCTTCGCTCCACATCACCTCATGTTTGAGATTACGGCCCAAGCCACCCAGAAAGCGGTATCCAAGAGGAATTTTTTAATAAATTTGTCCGGCATTATACAAAAGAAACATTTATTTGAAGTCTTCCTTGCCTTTTTGATGGATATGAAGAGAAGACGAATGTTTTCTGTACTGTTTGAAATTAAGTGACCCTATGTTTTCAGTTAAACATTTTATTCAAGGTGTATAGTTTAAAGTCCTATAGGTGTTGTAAACTCACAATGTTCATCCAAATACTTAAAAAGTCAATAAGACTGTTAAACAACTGAACTGCTGAAACAATTTCATAACATTCATCTGCTACTTAGTAATTATTTATCTATTATCTAATATTTCATTCCAATAACTTGTATATAGACTCGTATTGCACTATTCCACTTTTTTTCTCACTTTTTTAAAACTATTTTCTTTTTGTATTACTTTTAATATAATATACTTTAATATTGTTTTAATATTGTCTGCTTATCTGTATTATTGTGTTGCATTGTTTGAGAAGCCTGTGACCTAGGATTTTCAACGACATAATTACTCTGTTAGTTTGACAATAAAGAACCTTGAACCTTAAACCTTGAACCTTGAATGTATTAAGTTAATCAATCTACAAATACGGCCTTCATTTGTTAAAAAAATGCCTTAAATCAATTTGACAAAATACTGAGAAAAACGGGATTACTGATTGTATAACTATTGCTTTTGTTATGTTGCAGGGTTAGGGGCATTCTGACATTTAAAACAATTTATATATATATATTATTTTTAAATATTATTTTATATTACTTTTTATATTTTTGTATGTATTTTTTTCAATCATTTAACCAATTTCTCGCATTAACATCACAAAAAATATCCTTACATTTAATTCTCAATGGCATTAAACAAAGTCTTAAATCTACCTCACACTTAGCCGTAGGAACCCTGAATTAAATGATCTTAAGATATGTTTAAAATTATTTATGTATAATCAACTTTGTGTGATTGTGTGTGTAGTTTGCAGTATATATGTAGATTAATTACCCTTTAATAATGAATGTTTTCATAATTGCACTGCCATTAAAACACAGTTGGAGGCAGTGTTTTTTCTCCTGTTGTTGTTGAGTGAGACCGCACCGCTGCTCCCAGATTTCCAGGCAAATTGTTTTTGCATGTTGTTATCCAGGACTGAATCAGGGCTGACCTTTAAACGTGAGCTCCAGGCCGACTAATCTGCCCCTGCTGAATGCATCAGTCTGTGTCAAACCTCTGGAAAACAGAGTGGAGCTGCTGTTTGTAGTGAACTCACTGAGTGCTTTCACCCACCCGCCTGCCCACTTTGATCTGTTGATTCCGTCTCTCTTCATTTACATCTTTGACTCTTTCATTTGCCGTTAGTTTTTATTTTGCCCGTGACGCTTTTACATTATTTCTGCTATGGAGCACGAATAACCCCAATGAGATGAATTGGCTCCAGTTGAATTAACCATACATTAATCATAAATGGATAAAGGTTATTGACATTTTGACCAGATTTCATTTGTTTCTGTTTAAGGTTGCCACTTAAATATTAGCAGTACATTTAGCAAGATATTATATTTTCAGAAACACCAAAACTAGCGGAAACTAGAATGGCATCTCCATTCCTGAGTTGAAAAGTCGTCTGGTTTCCAAGAGTTCATGAGATTTATTTCGTAAAGTGGAAACAACAAGGACGTTAGAAGGAAGATGTGTTACATTACACATTTACACTTCCTTACCTCTGCCACATCATAGACTATATGCATTACATTAATGCACACAATGTTCATACTCCTTTCTGCACATATTCTTATTTCACATTTCATAGTTTATATTCTAAAATTCATTCATATTTCCATGTAGATTACTGCTTTATTTAATTGTTATTGCTATTTAACTGTATTTTATTTGATTAGGGAGTAAAAAAAATTGTGTTTTATATTAGATTTCTTGTTTTTTATATTTTATGTATGCACCATGACATCAAGTCAAATTCCTAGTATGTGCGATCCTACCTGGCAATAAACCTGTTTCTGATTCAGATTTTTTAAAAGCTGACAGTTTCCAAAATCGTTTTACCATCGTGGGAATTTTGCCCCTTGAAAATTCCTTTTTCCGTTTTGGATCTTGGAGGTTTCTACCTTGGCCAAAGCTATACCCTCCCACCAATTTTCATGAAAATCGGGCCTGTACTTGTTCCTGTAATCCTGCAGACAGACACACAGACAGCCTGTTATCATGGCTGGGAAACAAACCCTTTTCTATTTCTGCCCTGCTGCCTTTTACTTTTCCCTCTCATTCTTTCTCTCTCAGAGAGGATAAAGACATGATTAAGGTTTTTGGTGAACGTGTGTGGCCTTGCAGAGCTGCTGCATACCTGCCGGCTGCACGCAGGTACTCTTAAATCCTCCTCTAACATCGACCTTCTGTCCAAACAACTGTGGATACGCGTGCCACATGAATCACGTGAGGTTGTGTGAGTTTTTGGTTTAGACTTTTGATGGCAGATCACAGAAGACAATACTTGTTTCAAGTTGTAGGGCAGACACAAGCACTTGAGGATCTGTGTGAGAAGAAGGAAGGAGAAACTCCAAAAGCTCTCAGTCTTTACAGTGACCAAACGTACAGCCGCAGAATGCTCTTCTGAAGGATCCACAAGAGACAGCCAGTAGTCGGAAATGAAAACTGTGTCACACCACAAAAAACATTCCTAGCGGGTTTATCCCTTTGGCGTCGCAGCTTCACGACACGAACAACGCCTGAAAGCGAAACCCACAACTGCTGGCCATTCGTCTCGCATAACTCTGTCAGTTCCTCACTGCGGATGGCTGAGGACGAGGAGGGAAATCAGGAGGGAAAAAAGAGTCCCGCAGACATACAGGGAATCAAATGGCTCACATGGTAATGCTCCCTGTGAGCTGTCAACAAGATATGAAACTCTACGCCTCATGAACTCTCCGGTCCTCCAGAGAGCTCCATTTTCTGGCCCTGCTACCGTATCCCGTTGCCACCGCCGGGAATTCACCTCCACATAATTCAGAGAGGCCTCACCTTGACGCAGTGGGCGAGCGGGTGAGCAGACACTGGGAATAAGGTTTCCATCAGCTGCAAGCCACCTGTCTGAGCCGTGAGATCACACACAGGCGCTGGAAAATACCTGTGAGGAATGAAGCAGTTTGTCAGGAGCTGTAGGGTTTACTGACTGACGTATTGCTGTTGTCACGGGGGAACTCAAAATGTGCAACCCCCACATTGGGGTTCTTGGAGTGACAATTGGTCCTTTATACCTAAAAGTCCCAATTTCTGATTCTGAGTGAGCCTTTTTTTAACAGTTTAAAAAAGTATGCCAAGTAAAACTTTATTTCTATTTAAATAACAGTGACTGAAATGATTGTATGTAATGTACAATATGTAACTCTCTGCATCTCTAATGGGATTTTTATGTTCTAAATAGTAACCATGATTCAAAAAAGCAGTAGGCAAGAAAGCCCAGATTAACCCACTTTATTTGATAGATAAATCACCTAATTGTTTAAAAGAAGTTGAACATATTATTACATATTATAGACGATGGAGCCCAAACCAGCGCTTACACTAGGTGCATCTCACTTCGGTTAAATGGATTCCTTGTGTCCCTCACTTGCGTTGTTTCCCTGCGTTGAGTCCCTCCCACCAGGGAAGCAAGGAGAGAAGCAAGGAAACCACGAGAAGCAGGGAAATTAGTTTTAAGAGCAATGGGACGTCGTTTCCTCCGGAGCGTCACGGGAAGCGACGTCCGTTTGTGATAACGCCCACAGCTGATCGTCTGACAGCAGCCAGATCAGTGCATGCGCTGCATCATCCAATCAGTGAGCGATACACAGTAAGGGGGCGGGGCGAGTGTCTGAGGATTTCACCGGAGGATGGTCTGGTAGTTCCTCGATTATCGCTCCTCCGTTATCACTCCTCGATCCTCCGGCAAAAATAAGGCCACTGGGACGCTACTCAAGATGGCGCAGACAAATCAACTTCCAGTGATACCGAGGAGCGAGGAGCGAGGAAATAAAAAATAACCGAAGTGAGACACACCCAAAGATCCAAATTCATGCTAACGTTCCTCCATACCTGCAAATAAGTTATTTTTCAAGAATACTTGGTTGTAGTGTGAATACTTTTTTCTATTTACATCTAGGAGAGGTGTTTACTTTTTGCGAGTTACGCCGTTTTTTTGTAAAAAATAGAAAAAAACTTGACAGACTATATACACCATATATAAACACCAACATGTGAAATGTGTTGAGCTCTAAATGAAGTAAGGAGATACAGTACTGTAGGTAAAAACAAAATGTCTGCAGAGAGCAGCAACAACAGCACAAATACAGTCATTGCACTTACCACCAAACCAATGAAACCCATTTCAAACACTTGATGATGTTTTATAAACACGGCACATTGCTTCTCATTCAGCAAGTCGTCTTATCTGAGTTCCTTAAAAGCGTCTCTCTGAGGAAACAGAATCAACAATAAACTCCACATTCCAGCGTGTCTACAGCTGCTGTTGTGTAATCATTTATCCGTATCTGAAACGCACTCTTAACACAACAAATGTAACCGCTTGGAGCCCTCCTGGCACCGTCTGGCTTTCAGAGTATATAAAAACATTTGAGGTAAAAATATGACTTCACGTGTTGAGGTGCCTGTCACTGCCGTCAGTGTTATGCATGGCAGAGGAAGTGAGAGGTCTGACAGATGTGGAGAGCCCAGAACCACAAGCTTTAAAACCGAGTCGTATTACTCACACAGTCAGAGATCACTGGGTTTAAAACGCAGAATGGGAAAAGGCTTTGTTTTTATTTGTGCTGCTAATCAGTGCACTGGGATAAGCCCTATCTTTGAATTCCAAGTGAAACAGGAAGACATGATTAGGTTTCAAAGGAAGTGAGTGGAAATGTGTGGTCACCAAAACCAATCTGCAGCGGCCAGCTTTGACCATGGAGCGAACCGATCGAGAGCGGTTCAATAAACCACATCTCATGTATTCAAATAGTGACATGCAGTTAATGTTTCTTGCTGTGGTTTCCTGATATTTACCTCATTGAGACAAATAAAATATTCCCAGGCCCTCTCTCAGACAAAGCTCAGTTTCTACATGAAGGCAGAAACACGTCTTATTATCAGTTGTTCTACACAATGGCACCAGGAAAATACAGAAAGTGTATACGTAAGAAGAAGATCACATAATATGCTATACATCTACCACATTCTCCCTTTTGGCATGTTTATTTGCAAAGTAAAAGGGCAATAAAACATTTCCTGTCTGCAGATAATGGCCCAGCAAGCGTTGTTGAATATCAATGTAGAACAAAAAATGTGTTATGTAATGCTTACCCCTAGATTCCACCGGGTCCGTCTGTGGCGCGTTACGGCCGCGACGCGGTGTCCGTAAGGATAGCGGCCACTCTAGTCAATGGGTGCTATTCCACCACACGCGCGGCATTACGTCCCAGACGCGTCCCAGAAGCGGCTCGGCGCAGGGCTCCTCTAAAATTAGGATGATTCCTATTTTTGTCGCGGCGCAGCCGTAAGGTAATGTCGGGCAGGCAGGAAGTGCAACGTTCAGACCATATATAGCATATATACACACACACACAAACTCATTTTGCAGCCCCTATCCCTCCGTAGTCTTTCAAGTAGGAGGAGAAATGCCAGCGTTCTCCTCCGGTTTACAGGCACTGTGTAAATGATATATATAGAATAATTATGATGATTTTACCACTAAAATACAGCAACACATCTTTGATTCATTTCGTTTATAACTGGAATATTACAATTATTATTAACTTTGTCTGTACAAAGTAGCCTGCCCAGGAAATATGCCCAAATCAACAAAAACTGCGAGCAGACAGGGAAGACGCTCCGCTTCCGTAATGCTTCTGAAACGCGCCCGGTAGGGTATGACGCCGGGAGGAGGCCAGACCAAAACCGCGGCGCAGCCGTCACGCGACGCAGACGGACCCGGTGGAATCGAGGGGTTAAAGGTCAGTTGCGTAACATTATACATTGAATTGAATGTTATGATTTCGCGATTTTGGTTACTTTACCTGAATCAGAAGCAGTTGGGTTTCAGTATCTTTCTCGAGTACATTGCAAGAGGAAGCAGGGGTCAAACCACCAACCTTTCAGTCAATATATGTTGTGAATGAATGAAGATGATGCTGGGACTGGTTCATAAGTGAGTCATCTTCTGGACCTTAATCCAGATGAGCAGTAAAATTGATCATTCATGTCAAAATGGAAATTAGATTGTAGCTATATCAGATACAATATATGTAATGTGCCTGTCCCTGCTCAATAAAGACAAAGTTAATCCAACTTGTTGAACAAAATAAACATCAAAACCAATCTGAAAAATGTATTTTACCTTAAATGAGACAAACTACAAACTGAGCGCTGATGGGAGAATTGGGCTAGAAAATCCAACCAGTGTCAGCCCACAGGGTCTGATTATTTGATTCTAGAAATACTAATATAAAAACAGTGTGAAAGCGGTCGCTCGTAGTGATCAACCTATGGAGAAGTATCACCTAAATATTCCCTCAGCTTTAAAGAGCTTTTGATAGTATGGTAGTATAGTATAGTATATTATAAAACGGACAAGTCAAATCAAGCAATCTGATTGGTTCTTAGCGGTGATATAATGAGCGTATATAACGGGTAGAATTGTAGTTACTTTTCACAACAAGTCAGTATCCCTCCGCGTCTGAGAAAAGCTACAACCGTTACAACTGTTACATTACGTCCATTACGAAACTAACTAACTAACAAAGCTTAAGATGGAAACATGTAAGGGATAATGTGCAGCAAGGACTTATTGACCGTTGTTAAGGATGCTCACATCTGCAGAAAGAAGTCCCGTCGATTTAACAGTTGGGGGTTGCTAAGCTAAGGCCTTCGCGTCGGGCCGAACCACGGCCCTTAGCTGTGATATAAGGAGCATATACCACGGCCTGTCGTGAGCTATTGCTTAAGTATAGTATAGTATAGTTTGTATAGCTTCGCTTATAGCTGTTTGGCCCTCAACTCTATTGTTTTGGTCCGCTCTCACTGCTTTCAGTCGTTGTTGGCTAGAGACGGCAGCGGTTTTCTGTAAAAAAAGTTCTAAAAACCCACTGTACACCACTCGCTCAGCAGCAAAATACAGACAGACACAGTTAGAGACTATAACTGCTGAACATAGTCGAGCATTTAGCCGCTAAAAAGCCAGATATTTCCCTCTGGAAAGAAAACACAATACAAAGAGAGAATATTGGACTTACATCCATCAGGTGGACACGAACTGAACTCTAAATGAATGATGATGTTGCTCTGGATGTCTTAAAAAGACACTGTTTCATTTCAAATGTGATCATAGGTGAAGGCTGTTATTACAGCTTGTTTCCACTCACTGCAAGTGGCCAGAAAAAAATCAGTTTTAATCACACCAAATGTCCATTGGAGTACATGATCTAGAAAAAAAACCTTTCTCACGACCTGCTGGCTGCGTTGGTCTCAGCTCCCGCTTTGGTTTCTGTCGTGTCAATCAAAAACCTACAGAAGTAATAATACAGACTTGAAAACCCTAATCTGATGGGCAGATATTAGGAATTGACCCGTATTACAACACGGTTACCGGGAAGAAGGATTTACCTGCATTGAGAGGATATTAAACTGTAGGGTTTAGTGGCCGTTGTGGTTGAAGGGAAATGAAGAAGCAGACAGCGAGACACTCTCAAGCACAAACACTCTTTTATATAAGTCCGTCTGTCCCGGCGTCTTTAATGAAGTTTAATTATACAGTCGAAGCTGCTTCAGCATGGTGGACATCATCCCAACTCTCTGTGGTTTGGGACATGTTTCCAGCAGAGGACGAAGTTATCTGATTTACCGTCAACAGTCTGCTGTACCTGGGGGTGCGTCTGCCAGACAGAAGAAAGGAAATGTATCTGAAGTGTGTGATGGTTGAACACCTTTCCTGCCAAATAGAGAAAACACTTTTCCTGACGTGACTCCCGAGAGGTAATTTCAGACTGCTTTTGTCGGCAGGGATAAAAATGCTGATTCACAAAACATGTTTCAAAGTCTCCATTGTCGAAATGAAGGACTTGGATCCCATTTTCCAGCCGGTGCGGGTTGTGTTTAACCCAACATGTCTGAGGGTAATTGCTGAGATTGAAAAACAGTCGATCTTTTGATTCTCTCCATGTGAAAGTGGTGATTCCACGTCTGATTCTGCACCCCGTGACACGAGCACTCAGAACAAACATTTATCTGAGATGTTAGCGCTGTTTACAAACTCGCAGTGACTGATGGGAAAGTGAGGAACCATCAGTCCAACACCCCGCTCATTATGCCGGGACATGGGGAACGTTTTCACATGCAGAACATTTTTAGATTCGCCAAAATGACTTCATAATTGTCCTCATGTCATATTGAAGCATATCAAAGTCTGACCAGAACCAATCGCTGACGTCAGTGCTGACCAAAGTCAAGGCATTCTGAGATTTTGTAACAACACAGACAAAAAAAACAAATTATCCTTTACCAGAAGTTTCAAACAACATGCTTTTATTTTATAGGGTTAGAACGTCAAGGCCGCAAGCATTTATTTACAGCATGGGAAGTCCAACCAAAGATTTGATGTGATGCATTGAAGAGGCCTTATTATGCTTTTGGGGGGGTTTTCCCTTTCCTGTAGTGTGCTATATAGGTTTATGTGCATGTCAATGGTCTGCAAAGGCTACAATTCCTCCATTGGACTCCTTTGTTTACTCCAGGAACATAGTGACATCACTGAGTAACACTCACGTTTCTATTGGCTAGCGTTCCAACAGATTGTATGTGATAGGCTAATCAGGCTAAAGTAGAGACACTATATACTGATATACACCTGAACATCAGCAGGAGAGGACTCTTTAAAGTA
>CALSBZ010046683.1:64691-80778 GCA_943591055.1 Gobionotothen gibberifrons | reverse complement strand
CTTTAAAGTAGAGACACTACATACTGATATACACCTGAACATCAGCATAATAGAAAAATGTGCACATTGAAAAGACTTTATGTAATCTGTTCTTTACTGACATCTATGAACATGAATGATTTACTCATATTTCTTTTTTATATCAAACATAGTAACACTTTAGCAGGTTTTTATAGTTAGCCCAATGCTATGATGGAAATGACATTAGTTGCAGTATTCAAACAGTACAGAGAAGTATGTCTTATTTTATTCCACATGCTCTTTAAAACCACAACAAAGGCTCATACATAATGTTTTCCAACTGTATACTCTTTACTGTGAACTCTTCCAAGAATATGTTTTTAATATTGCAAAAGTCTAATCAATCAATATCACATGTTCATATTATTGCTTTGCATACATTAAAGTTTCAGATACTTCCTCCTTTAGGCAAAACTTTCGGTACCACTTTACAATAAGACTACCCTTATAAAGGATTCACAAAGAGTTTATAATTAGGTTATGAATTAGGTTGTAAACACTTTATTCATCATTAAGAACCATTGTTGTGCAGGGCTTTGTAAGTGAGCAGTAGGTTTTTGAAGTTGATACGGGATTGAACAGGGAGCCAGTGGAGTTGGATGAGGATGGGGGTGGTGATGTGTTCGGAGGCCTTGGTGCCGGTGATGATCCGGGCTGCAGAGTTCTGTATGATTTGTAGTTTATTGATGAGCTTGGTGGGTATGCCTGAGAGGATGGCGTTACAGTAGTCAATGCGGGACGTGACAAATGCATTGACCAGGGCTTCAGTGTTTGATTGAGGAAACTGAAACTGACTTCACTTTCCACGTGCCTGAAACCAAAAAGTTACAGATAAAATCAGGAATTGAATCAGCTCTCCAAGTTGCCCTGTTTATCTCATGTCTTGTAAAAGCTTATTAATGATTTATAAAGTGTTCACAACCTAATTAATAAAATAATTACAAACTATTCGTAAACCCTTTATACGGGTAGTCGTATTGAAAAGTGTTACCAAACGTTCTGTCAAATGGTTAAAACAACCTTAGCAGCAAAAAGCACATCATTTAAAAAAAAAAAGTACCATAATAATATTTACTCTGTTTCTTAGTGAATGTATTTGTTTCTATATACAGTGCGTGTGAGTGAATACTAGAGGCATTATTAGCATTAGTACTGTATGCCTCTGACTAAAGGGCACTGTAGTACTTTTTTCCACCTCTGTTAGGGATTGTCAGGAAATGCAATAGCATCCATATATCTTTGTATATGACAACTAAATATACAGTAATTATTGTTTTTCATATGTGGTGACTTCATAGCCTGCTATACAACTGCTTCAGTAAGGACGTAGAAACATGAGTCATATGTTCCTTCACATATTGTACCACCATGTGATTTATATTGAATGTTTCAACCACCCAATGTTTCATCATCTAAACAAGAAGCCTACACAAAGCATAATATTTAGCCTGTGTGGATGATTTTTGTGGAAATAGCATGAGTTGTGAACATCTTATAGTTGTCTTTGGCTCAGAAACAATTCATTTTTAACCTGACATTTATTTATCATAATTCATTTTCATTATCACAGACGATTTGAAGGAATTGTACAACAATGTGCAACACATCTGAACACTGATTACTACTCACTGACACCTGATCTGCTTACATAACTGCCAGTGATTTTGTATACTTCTTTTTGTGTTGTAAAGCTAATCAGCTAAAGAATCCAGTTTTCTAGCCAACACTGAAAAATGATCCTCACGCTCTACCAGCTCCTGAATTCTCTTTTTACCACAAGTCGGTGTGAGCGGTCCGCGGCTCTGGTCACGATGGGGTACCAAATATTTCAAAGAGCGTTTCAGAAGTTTACAGCCCTCATACCTTTGTTAGTTTCTTCGGAGCCCGGTTGTTGTCTTTGGCTTGTTCAGAATAAATATTTCTATTCCTGTGTTGTGTTAGAAAATGATGTGTACTCACGGTTCCTATCGCAGACTAAATACAGTCTTTTGATGTTTTTTTTTTTCTCTTTACAGTAAGTCATATGTGTGGGTTTCGCTCTCTCTTTGTAAGTGTGGCTGAAATGCAACACTTACATCACGTTTTTCATTGCTGTTTTTTGTCTACCATCACTGATTTGCCGCCACCGTGAAATTGCCCGGCTATAAACAGCATTGCTCTGAGTGTGCAGAGGCTCGTGGCATTTCGGGACGAAGGGGGCTGCTTCACAACAAAACACCAGTGCAGGAATGTGATCTTTCTTGATTACTTTCTTGATCCATTTATCTGCTTCACAAAGGCCTTCTTGTTCGGTCACATTCGAGGCGAGTTCAAGATGAGAAAAAAGTGTTTTCTCCACGTCATTAGCAGCTGATTTAGACCAGTTTTTATCTACTGGGAGTCACTGGTGTGCATCTGATAGTGTGCTTGATTGTAAGCGTGATTCTCGGAGAAAAACTGGTGCGACAGAAAAGCCAAATGATTTGTGGCCTGAGCAGAGACCCAGAAATCAGATGTTTTTCTCCTTCACAAGATGCTCATCACACAGTTAGAAAACTCTGCAAGTCAACCGAAAAATGGCTTCCATTCCTTACACAAGCCAAGGAGGTCTGCTAACATGACGATTGTTGGATAGCTCAATTAGCCGTAAAGGCAAGTTAGGGTGAAGTTGGTTGAAGATAATGGCAGAGCATCATATCTATGCATGTGAAGCTCATTGAAGGGAGATAGGAGTAATATAATCCGAGTGTTTGCAGCTATGGGCCTCTTCTTGATCTGTTTTCCATCGGTTTCAGAGGGATGTTCGGTCAACAGGCGGATTCGGAGCGAGAATGTCATTTCAGACGACAGCATCTGGCCCGAGAGAAAGTTGTACCGCTGCCACGAGGAGACGTTCGCTCAGATCTTTACGGCGGACATGTGATGCAGTGGAATCGTAAACACTTATATAGACCGTCAGGAACCAAGATCTGCAGTCAATCAGAGTCCAGCTGCCAAACATGCAGTCAGATCCTCCACTTCTTCCAGAAAAGACAGCTTTTAAGGGTTTTTCACTTCCTTTTGGGCTTTTTTTCCTCTGCTTTCTGCCACGGACAGGCGAGACGGTGTGAGATCCTGTCCGCAGCCTCTGGTTTAGCTCATATAATTTAGTAAACCTCTGAGGCTGCCTCTGGCTTTCGACATGTGAGAGTTGCACAGCCATGACCACCAGAATAATCTCTTACTCTCCTCTATAGACTGCAGTCATTGTCTAGGGGAGTGACTGCAATGCAAGTCCTTGAATAACAATGGTATCTTTAAGTTTTATGAATGTATGGCGCCATTGTGTTTTAAAACCATCTTTACCTAGCAGGCGAATGCCAAGCACAAACAACCAAAAGCCAAACGTAAGCATCCATTATTCATATTTAAATACAATTGGGATATTTTAGGTAAAATAAAGAGTTGTTTTCAAACATTAGAGGGGTCAGCCGCCTGCTACCACTCAGTCTTCAGTGATTTGGCAGCAGATCGGCCGTGTGTTTCTGCAGAAGTCTCCCTCATCGGGGCCCGAACTCCAAATCTGCTCCGGAGGTTGTGGCCTCGTTGGAATGAATCCACAAACACTCAAACTCCAACCACTCTCTCTCTCTCTCACTTGCTGTCATACACACTGCTGTTTTTTTCTTTAAATCCCTCACTCTTTCTCTCGATCGGGAACACTTCCTGCCTCCCTGTTTGCTTCACCCCTAAAATCAGAAGAGGGGAACTCCCTTTCTGCAGACTCAGTGCACACTGCAGCTAGAAAGATATGTCCTCTAGATGTGATGTTTTTGTTCAGTTTCACCAACAACACGCTTATTATTGTTTTATTATTTTTAGTTCTGTCTGAAACCAGAGCCCAGTCTGCTCTGATTAGCTGGCCAGCTCTGTTGTGATTGGTCAACCACTTAGAGATGTCCCGCCCCTTAGCCTATCACTTACAGTGTGTTGGAGCGCTAGCCAATATAAGTGCAAGTGTTATATAGTGATGTCACTATGCTATGGAAGTAAACAAATGAGTCCAATAGAGGGGGGGCTTCTTTACACTAAACACAGAGGGAATTATATTAATGTGTGGTTTTTGGGTTAGGTAACAATTTATAAATCTGGGTTAACACGCCCCTCCAGATAACGTGGTTTGCCAGATATGTTAGGTGAGCAATGGTGTCTTAAGGCGCCTGTACAGTTTGAATTGTACCTCACTGTGACTCCCAGAAGTCATTGCCTCTATCCAGTGTTTGCCAAGAAACATTCACATCACTCAATAACAACGGAGAGAAATATAAATACCTTAATTCCCTCAATTCAGTCCAAACTAAAAGACCATTATAATCCCAACCACGTCGTCTTTCTTTAATGATTGGATCACAGATGAATAGAGCTTAAAGGCCAAGTATAAATACAACCGGGGCACATTAGGCTGGTGATTAAACTCTCATGTTAGGAGCCGCCTCGGGGGAGCACTCCGAGAGGCACGGGGGCCACAAATTGGTCAAGTGTAAATCGATGCGTTCACATAAGCCACATATGTCATCGCTGAGCTCCGACCAAAACATTACGTCTCCAACCACAACGGCAGCACTCCCCGAACAACGAAACCGCACATTCTTTAACCAAACTGTTTCAAACAAGTGAGAAAAACAAAAGGTTTGGAGGCTTGACATCTTGTTACAGTTAAGTTGCTCATGTGTTTCAGCTAATAGAAGGGAAGAGAGTAGCGAAATGAGGAAATGTCCCAACAATGCGAACAGGGCTTTATGTATTTAAAGCACCTCCTCCCAAAACCTCTCACAAACATCTCCACCTTCTTCCAGTTTAATTTATCGGCAGCTTTAATGGGTTTCAGTGCTGCACATGTGTGGCTCGTGCATTCTGGTTTATATTGTGTATGTGGGGGCGCTCCCTCGTGCCTGTCTGGAGGACGTCTGCAGTGAGAGGTCACTCGTGCACACGTTCATTTCTCAGCGTCCTTACGAGGTGAAAACAGATGCTTACCCCTCGCGGAGAGAGCAGGCGCTGTTGCATCATGACTAAACGCACCGAAGCCAAGATTTTGATGAATGCAGCGAGGCTTTGGGGGGGGGTTGGCCCCCTGCAGCGGCTCTCCTGATTATGGAGTGAAATGTCACACATTAGCGAGGGAATTTTAATTAAAGAGCTCTTTTCCAAAATACTGTCCATTTATTTTGAAATACTTATTACTGTAATTAATCTTCCAAGATGAGAAATGTTAAGCTTTTGTTAAGCGATTGCTTACGTTTCTGATTATCCTAATAAAAGTGCCAAAATGTTTTTATTTCGTTCTCCGAATCATTTTGCAAGCTGTCATTTTAAAGACTAAGGATTTAGGGTTTTGTCATTTCTGTATTCAGATCATCCACCTCAATAAAAGTACCAGTACAACTCTATAAAATACTCCATTATAAGTTCTGCATTACTTCAGAAGTAGTCTTATCAGAAAATAAAGTTCAATTATGAAGGTAAAAGTACTTATTCTGCAGAACAAAGGCTCCTGTGGATGATATATTAGATGTAGGACACCAAAATCTGCCCAATTTGACTGTGATATAGCAACAAAATGATGTATGCCATTTATATACTTACAGACAAATTATTATTATTCCCAAACTGGGAATTTTGCTCATGAAACACCAAAGAGTTCAGAACAAAGTTTAAAAGCATAGTTACACAAAGAATAATAGCTCTGTTTGATCAATCAGGACAAGGATTCAGCTCAAATCAAATGTATTTATATGAAAATGTCCAAAACCTTTACTTTGAAATATGAAAGACTACATTTAACTATCTGAACTTTTAACAACACGACATCAATCAGCAGCGTGTCAGAATTAGCGTGTGGCACCGTTCCTGTGAAAGCGGCCTCAGCGTGTTCAGGGAAATGTCAGAACTTTAAAACCCTTGCGCGGTGAAATCCTCGAGTCCAACATGTCTAACGGCGTCCAAGAGCAGCGATGCGCGACTCGTGTGAGGATGATTTCACAAAGCGCACCGTGATGAGAGCCAGACTGTGAAACGGTTCCTGAACGACTCTGTGAGGTGAAGCAGACCCAGAGACCAGAACATATTACATGATTACACTAAAGTGAAGAAAGAGAAAGGGGACCTTTTACAGGCCAAACTGAAACTGACTTCACTTTCCACGTGCAACCATGCCTGAAACCAAAAAGTTACAGATACAATCAGGAATTGAATCAGCTCTCCAAGTTTAAATATATCCTTTTTTTTCTTTAAAACAGGGGTGTCCAAACTACGGCCCGGGGGCCAAATGCGGGCCATTTTGAATCAACCCTCAGCTAATTCAAAAAGTATAATGGTATGCGGCCCACAAATGAAACTTGAGCTTGTCTTGTATTGTCCTTCTTAAATATATCTGTACACATATATTACACAGTAATGTTCATGTTATAATAAGCCCACTTTTAGTCGATTAAAATTGAAAATATGTTCTAACAAATCTAAGTTGATAAGAAAAAAGCCCAACAACCTTGAAATAAACCCTTCCTATTTCCTCTTATGATAAGCAATCTAAGGCTTCTGTTTTAAGGAATGAGCTGCTAACAAAATGAATGAAACCCTCTGGAAAGTTGTGATGTAGGCTGCAGCATACCTTACTTACATGTGATTGATTTTGCTAACTCCTAACTGAACTTATGAGGCAACAAACCTCTCGCCTTCGGTGAAAAAAGTTTGGACACCCCTGCTTTAAAACGTACATAGCATGGTATAAATGTTACTGCGACTGGCTTTTGTCCTGTAAATTACTTTATAACAATGGCCCCCTGGGGTGACAGCGTGTTAGCAGAGTACAGATATTAGATTTTAGAAAGTAGCAGCACTGTTATCAGATCAGATTTATGTTGTAGTCCCAAAGCAGTGATGTCATTAAAACTAGGAGCATGTAGCACATGCCATAACTGTGTGATAAAGAGTTCCCCAGAAGATTTATTCAAACTTAATATAATAAATCTGCACTTGGCAATTACGCTGCATCTGAAAAGAAACAATACAAATGTTAAATGATTAAAATGTTTTTTTTAAATGTACTTATTTAAGTAAAAATAAGTAATGTTAGACTGTTTTTGTGAAGTTTATAGTACACAAATAGCCCTGGCAAATAAGTAAGAGTTGATCAAACTCAGGAGTGTCGGTTGCTGATCATTAATCACAGCCATTTAGGAAACTAAGAAAACAAAGGCTTCCAGTTGTAGACTGTGTGTTGCAGAAAATCAGATTCGATCCAAAATGTAATGAGTTCTTTCGTGGCAAATGCTACAATTTTCCACCAAGTTTTATAAAAGCCAGGCCAGTAGGTTTTCTGTAAGGATGCTGACAGAGGCCAAAAACATGACTTCATTGATGAAGGTAATAAACAAACTAATGTACATTTGTTTGCATTTCATTGACACATCTTCAGGTTAAAAATGCAATGCAACCATAGTTTTCCTATTTTTTCCACCACAACTTGCTTGGAATATATATTTATACAACAGATTTTGAGGTCTATAAATGCGTCATCATCATCATCATATGGTTAAACCCTACTGCACTGACAGGTTAGTTAGCAGCGTGCTAATAGTCAGTAGGTGTTTCTCAATGTCGAGGACGCTTGCTTGGTAGTCACTTGCTTCAGAAGCGAGGCAAGAATCCTTCCTAGCCTCGGAAAATGAAGAATGGTGGAACAGGCTAACAGGTGTGCGTCATATGCGAGGCCACGCCTTAAATGCAGCGCGATTTCCGCCAAAGATTTGGAAATTGGTCCGTGCGCAAAGCATTGTGGGGATTTTAAGACCGCGGAGTCTACACATGTGCAGCCTCGGAATTTCCCGCTACGATGTTCGCCGGCCTCGGTAGAATTCCAAGTATGCTGGACATTGGAACAGTCCTTCGGCGGCACTCAATGGTGTAGTAGTATGCTTGAAATAGTGGCTCTGGAGCAGCCTTCCTCGACATTGAGCAACACCCAGTATGTCACTGGTTCATTGGGTTACACCGCCAAAATAGACTCTCTTAATAAGTGCACAGTAAAAGCTTTGGCTCTATGCTGATGACCTTCAGCTTTCCCGATATGTCATCTTTAGTATATATCCATCTATCTATCTTTGTGTACTCCAAAAGAAGATGTTCCGCAGAGTTTAAATTGTGGGTAATACAGTAAATCTTTGAGGTCTTGTGTCAGGACAGGAGGTCTTTCTTTGAGTTTCTAAAATGTTGAAGTACTGCGAGCAGTGGCGGCGCCAGAGTATTTTTGTTGGGTAATCTATGGTAGGGCTAACCCATACAGTGGTGGGGCTCAAGTCAGTCAGTATTTGCGATGCAATTACATACACGCTATATCGCCCCCCTTGACAGTGAAACGCCACGCGTGAGGTTTAGATTATTTCTGTATGAAATAAAAAGGCACATTTGTCTTGTAGTAAATAAAAAGGGCGACCTGAAGCCAATCCTGCAATTTCCCCACAGGTGAAAGAGTTGACATGCTGAAACCCCAACCCCTGCAGGGGGGTCTGGGGGGATTCTCCCCCCGGAGATTTTTTAAAATACTAACATAAAATACACATTCTGGTACTCTCTTGAGAAGAAAAATAAATAAATCTATTACTACACATTTAAAAAAATGAATGCCATTTTAGTTTTTTGTTACTTTGTTCTGAAAGCTGAACCTGCTGCTCCTCACAGAGAGAAGAGGGAAGAGGCTGTGTGAATTACTTTACATTGTGGATAAGGGTGGATAGCCCCCATTGTTCTGTGTGTCAAAATGAAAGACAGCCAACACACCTATCAATCATCAAACCGTGGGGTCTTATTCCATGTTGATGTTGTATCGATGTATATAGAGATGTAGGCTACTACAGAAAAAGTATTCTCCGTCGGGACTTCCTGCAACAACACCACGCCGTTATCTTGATTCTGATTGGCCAGAATACATTATCAAAGATGTTCTATTGAGAAGACGATCACTACGTGACAAAAGTTTTCAAAACCGTTTCTAGTCTTCGGTATTTCCAGACAAGTGGCTACTGAAATCAATCTTACTAACTGCAGTCTGTGCAATTTACTCCGCGCGAATTGGCGGACTTTATTTTGCTTACTTTAACATCATTTTTCATGGTGGGGCTAAGGTGGGGCTAAGCCATTTCTTGGTATGGCTGTAGCCTACCCCAGCCATACCCTGGCGCCACCACTGACTGCGAGAGTCAGGAGAAAAGAGAGTTCAAGGCGTTATTTTCACTTGATGAGCTCCACATTTCCAAACTGAGGCTAAACCAACTGAGTTTCGGTCCCTAATGGAAACAAAAAAAAGACATCAGAATGGTGCCATCATGGCAAAGTGCCTTCTGAGCCTTTGGCATCGTGACATTAAAGCAGAGCGGTGACACAGATTGTTGTGATCGATACACAGCTGGAGAGAAATCAATGAGAGTAGAAGTCCAAGCAGTGAAGGTAAATCATCAGTGAAGGCATCCATGCGTGTGGTTCCATTTCAGATCTCCTATAACGGCGCGTAGGACTAAAAAAATATATGTCCTCACTGAGATTGGAAACAGAAAGTCTTTTGATGTCATTCACCATCATCGCCAACTCCATCTAACCCCATCACTACTAGGATATACAGTAAGAGCAAGTGGACCCACAAGTCTAGAAGTGGTGCTTTTTAGTTTTTGGAGCATTTAGATTTTTTCACACCTATAAAACTATTAAAATAACAAACACCCGCTGTGATTTTTGGATTTAATTAACATATTTCCATTTGAGTACCACGTCTATTTCATGAGGTGGACATTTTGTGGTTGAGGGGTTTATTGGTTTTCCAACACTTACGCTCCATTAATTAACTGCAAATAGGCTAATTGGGATACTTCAAGCTGACTAAAAGCTTTAACTTGCTCAAAATCATTCAAATAAAATCAATACTTTGCTCTCCAGTTGAAGTGAGTGATAAAACAACTTTTAACAATTATTTATAGAAACTTTTTTTGTTATGATTCACAGTCTAGACATGTCCCATTCATAAAGCAAGACAGCAAAGTCCAAGCTATTTTGTGTTGCTTTTGTAACGATTTGTAAATCTTACAGCACTAGGGTTAGGGTTAGGGGTTCATTCATTAATAGTGAATTTGAACAAGTTGACTGAGAGTTATTGTAAAGGCCCGGACACACCAAGCCGATTGTGGCCATCGGTGGGCGTCAGGTCGACACGCCCTACTCAGATTGATGTGTCCCACACCGTTGTGTCTTTTCAGCCGTGCTGAAGCCTTTTCGGACGAAAACCAGTCGGCAAAATAAATCACTCTGATTGGCTGTTCAGCTAGCGAATCAGTGCATGAGAAGCGAAACGGAAGTGAAGGACCCAGACAAACTATTAAGAAGGCAAATCTGAGATTTCATTTAGCTCCAGCTCTCGACACAGGTTCGGGAAAGCCCCGTGAGCTTCTCGCTGTAGAGTGAAAATGGAACGCACACGCTATCTGTTGTTTGTTTATATCACGCAGTCTGTTCTTCTTCTCTCGGTTATCACGCAGTCTCTCTTCCGGTTGTTGCCTCTTTTGAATGACGAATACACACTACCGCCACCTGCTGGTAAGGAGAGTTATTGCAACTCACGCATACGCAGTTCGTACGTGCTTCTTGGCCGTCGGCTGAAGTCTTTGCGGTGTGTTCCAGTGCGACTGTTGGCCAAGACGCAGAGACGCGAGGCGACGCAACAGTCGGGGTCCGTCTGTGTAAGTTCTTTGGTGTCAGCTTGGTGTGTCCGGGCCTTGAGACCTCTGGCAATGTTAAGAGCATGATATGTTGTCATGCATTTTTTTAGATTAGATTAGATTTGGACTTTTAAAAAGATACTTGTCTTTGTCCTTACGTTACATTCTTTAAATGAAAAGAAAGCTGGTGAGCTAACGGCTAACATGCCTGGCATTATGTTCCCTGGTCATATATTATTGTGATTTAATAGGCAATGAGCTTGCAAAGTGTAATTGCCAAGCTTGTATGGGCTGTCACAAAAAGCACAGGAAGTTCTCTCACAGTTGATTAAAAAAATATTGTTCTATCTTTGTTCTCCCGTCTCCTAACTGTCTGCAGACTCCTGCTCTTTGTGGAGCAGTTTGCACTCAATTTTAAAGATTTGCATGGATTTAGTTTGCCACCGCAAGCCAATCTACTTTGTATTTAGTGGTGTTTTTTGTCTTAGTGTTGTATTTATACCCATTGTTTTTTTTTATGTGAGGCAGTTAATGCACTGCTGCATAACCAATTACCCAACTGGAGACACATACAGTTATTGATTGAATACGACTCCATTGAAACAAACACATTTTCACCAACATGTGTGAACTGACTAGAACTCCCTCAACTCTTGCACTTTTATAAAGAGACTATAGTTCATTCCCTACCACAGTTTTTATGCAGAGCTGTCCCCAACCTTAATGCTTTTGGACACCTGCCTTTTTCGAAAGTCACATTTATCTCCACTTAGGACGTTCCATGACAACTTGCATTATCGTTAGCACTGGAATGGATTAAACTAAGTCTGGTTTCAGTGCAGGGGGGTACTGACTGAGTGAAGAACCTGCATAACAGAACATGTGTTTGGCTCGCTCAGATGAGGTCAGTGTTGCTGCAGACTCTGAAACACACAGAGCCCTCTGGTCAGGAGCTAGCTGAGAGCAATAAATTGAACGAAAACGGAACCAACTCAAAGGGGAAACTATTCATCCCAGCCCCATAACTCTTCCTGCTCCTTTCCCCCCTATTATATTTTATGTCCCAGTTTTTTCACACTGATTGCATTAGCAGGCCCCGAAGAGGCCTTGGAAGAACAAAGCCGTCAGAGCTGGAAGCAGAGCCAGGCGGAGGAAGAGTTTCTGAACGGCAACACACAGATACATAAAGAGAAAGGCTCCAGTGTCATCCTGCGAACGACTTCTCGACACACTCTGCCTCTGACGGGCTCTGCTTTATGGCTGTTTTCTTTTCGTTGCAGTTGTCTGTGCCTGTTTGTTTGACCAGGTTTCAAATTAATATCAGTTTTAGGTCTCTTCTTTATGGTCTTTGTTTTACTGTCTGTAAATCTCTTAACTTCGTAACTTGTTAAGTGTTGTACACATAGTGCTAGCAGCAAGAGAAGTGTAAACAGAGAACCAGTGGCGTAACAAGGTTGTGATTGGCCCCGGTGCAAATATTGTTTTGCCCCCCCCCCCCCCCCATCGCCCCAAACATAAGCGCACGCTGATGCGCTCACACACGCACGGACACACACAAACACTCATTAGCGCCACATGTAGGCTATCAACCACAGCCTGCCCTGGCCTCAGACCACCACAGCCTGACAACGGCACAGCGAACTAATCACACAATCACTTTACAGAATTAATCGAGATCTGGAGGACGATGTATGACACATTTTTTTAAATCTAATTTCGTCAGTTTAGCTATTACATCTCCTTGTTCTCTCCTGTCCTTTCTCTTTTGAGCGCTGCTCTTGTACTTTGGTTTGCTGTTCATTATAAATGCAAGCTATTACATGTTTTATGATGCTGCCAAACTTCTGTCCACAGTACCTATAACTTTTGAGGTTGATTAAACGGTTCGCTCGTCAGGCAAGGTATCACATGACATGAAAGGGAGCAAGGTCATTGGACAGACAAATTACAAATTAATGTAGGGCTTGGTTACTTTGAAGACTGCGTGAACCGGTCAATACCATTAACTGTATTTCAAAGTGAAAAACAAACCACAAACAGTACCACACACACTCAGATGCCCAGATTATCTATAATGGCTGATGTCAAACTAAAAGGTTCAATAAACTGTAAAACTAAAAAGAATGTCTTGAAAATATTACATCATAAATAATAAGAAATTGTTTCAAGAGCGCATAGCCGTTGAAATATATATATATACCAATAGCCTCCGTTATTTTTTTTGGTCTCACGGCTTTCATGTCTATTGGCTTCTTAAAAACAGCGGGGATAAGCTGTTGAACTGCTGCTGTCTTTTGCCGGGCTCCGGTGATTGGCAAATCTGGGTGATGCCTTCTGATCGCTTCTGATATGATTTAGCATGTTTGGCGTTTGTTACCATTAGCATACCGCACCGCTGTCTAACAACACCGACACACCGTCCTCGTCCGATCCACCACTCGCACTCCATCGTTATTGTAGTCCACAGGGAACCCACACAGCTGATTTAAAAGAAGCAGGTGGGTTCTAGCTCCTGTGTGTTGTGTGAAATTCCTTCTTGTATTTTGTTCGTTTTGTTGTTGTTCTTCTTGTTCTTCATTTGTTGTTTAAGGGCGGCTGGCAAACAGCTTTTAGGCGCAATACCGCCCCCTGTATTATAAATAGTGTAATGGATACTGCCCTGAATGACAGACTTTTTTCCCACTCGTAAAAAAAAGGCGTATTCGTCGTGTGACTGCATGTGCCGAACCGTGACGGTACGGGACGAATACGGATATTCAGAACATTTTCGAGTAAATTTCCATGGGAAGTTAAGCTGGGGATTTTTGGAAATATTCCATATTTGAAATTAATTAATTAATTAAAGTTAAGTTATATTAAGTGGTCCTTGTTCAGTGTCTTTTCTTTGTACATTTACTGCAGTTGTTCATGTATACCAGTAGTCTGATACAATATTTACAGTTTGAAAGGGTGTTAAATGAAATTTGGTGATGATTAATGGTTTTTGTGTTAATGTAATAGCAGTTCAAACGGGACCGGTCAAATTTGACCGTGAACACCAAAGTAAGGAGGGGGAACGAAGACAATAGGAGGGTTAAGTGATTTGTAAATAGGATATCAGGCAGTGTGTGTTCCCCTGAACTGCAGCAGGAGCTGGTGACCAGATGGACTCTGTAGATTAGATCTTTAAAAAGCTGCAGGGATGAAGAAGTGAGGTCAGTCTTCTGCTTTAGAGGAGTTCAGTTCAGCTGCTGTCCTCCTATGAGTTCACTCTTGTTTACTTCTCATTGTAGTGACGGTGCTGTGATTCATTAAACCTCAGCGCTTCCTTCCCCCCCTCTGTGTCGTCATCATGTTGCAGAGTTCATGGACCTTCTCGGCATGCTTTGCTATGAATGAATCATGGAAATGACTGTAATTATCTCTCAACCAGACCCTCTTCATGTTTACAACCTTAAAGCCCTCATTGCATTCATCCAGAGGAGGGGGAGAGGAAATATCAATATGGCTTGCATCAAGTCAGAGAATAAATTATTCCTGATTGCTTACATAGAGCAGCCACGCTTGGGGGTATTGTGGGGAGTTAGTGGGGGCTGCGATCCAATGGTGACTCTGACAGTGTACGTGAGGTCATGTGTTACTCAAAGGTGGAATATGACTGTTTCTCTATGGGTATTGAACTTTTAATGGTTTTTTTAGGGTACTTCAAAGTATGCTCTATTACCTTGCCTTGTTTGTTTATATCTTTACATGAACAATTGTTACAAGGTTCAAGGTTCTTTATTTGTCATACGATGATACATTTGTCATTCTTGACCCTATATCATAGTAGCTTTTGAAATTAGTTAGCTTATAACTTACTTAAAGCTGCACTTATCAATGTTTTGTAAGAATGGGTCAAATGAATCTGTATATTGTGAAAGACAACCCTTTAGCTTTTATATGGAGCACTTTAGTGTCTTTCAGTTCATTGTTTTGGTTTTTCACCCCCCAACTGTACAGTTTTGAATCACTCACTGCTTTTACTGATGTTGTTTGCTAATACCTTCCAATTTTGTGGAATTAAGACGGTACATCAATGTTGATTTTACAGTTTCTTTGGCTAAAGTGGCCAAAATAAATTGCTTGATTATGGTTTAGCCGGGAAAATAACATAATACATTACTTTGCATTTAGCTGACGCTTTTATCGAAGTGCATTCGACCAAGAAGATACAAACTTGAAGAAAACAGAATCATATAAGTAAATCAGGTTTCATAGAGCCAAACCATTTAAAGTGCTACTCATTTGGCTTTAGATAAGCCAGTCCTTTGTTAGTATATACTGTAAGTGCTTTGTTAGTAATTGTATAGCTCGAAGTGGAGTGGATAATACTTGTTTAGTAATGTGCATGAAGTACAATGACGTGTAACCCATATTAACAAACCCTTCAGAGTTTGATTTTGTCTTTTGTCTGGCTCCTTTTATATCCGAGAAGGTTGAGTTGGCAATCTTTTACAATGTTGTAATGATCAGTATCTAGCCTGACACAATTAAAATGAACGTCACAAATGTTTGATAAATTGCAATGGGATTCAATTTGGGTATTGAACATTATTAGTAGACTGAACGTGATGCTGGTGGTGTGTAAACTATGGCTTCAGTCTATGCAATGCAGAATAACATCAAGCTAGCTATACAGCACAGTAAATATCATTAGAAAACAGGTGTGCTTTTAAGAGAAATCTTCAGTTTTTTTGCCTGAGAAATTAATAGAAGTCATAAAATACCACAGTTGTGCTAAAATAAAGTTTATTGCTGTTTCCAAAGCTATAAATGCAACCGCTCGGAAAAACAAAGGATTAAAAACTGTTTGGGTGTAGGTCTGAAAATGTACTTTGGAAACGTTTGGCTTGGAACAAAACACTTTCAGTAAAAACACCATGTGTTCCCTTTCTGAACAGTTTAGAGAGTCACATAAATTGAACAATTGGATTGTAATTCTGCCAGAGGAGAGATGTTCACTGTCTGCTTCACCTCACTGACAGATCGAGTGATTATTCAATTCATTTGAAAGCTATGGTATTCAAAAATGTGTAATATTCCCCAAACCAAATTAAATCCTATAACAATAGCTCATTTGTTATATTTGACAAGCCGTTTAGCTCAACAGTGGTTGTGTTTATTTACTTTCTTCTCTCAGTAAACAACTATAAACATGAAATATTTCAAAACGAGAACACATGGAACTGCATTCAAGTAGACGACCACAAGATGAAATCTATCATTTCATATGTGTTGATGTGTTCACATAAATGGACATGGAATACCGTGCTCATTCATCTGTTTGCAACTTATCAATATTCCAATTACTTGTATATTAGGGT
>CALSBZ010046683.1:42400-64291 GCA_943591055.1 Gobionotothen gibberifrons | reverse complement strand
GGGTTGGAGCTTAGACTTTCCCACTTTCAATTTTAAGGACTACCCTACGTGAGGCTAAACTTCAAGGTTGATGAGGGAGGGGCAAATGTTGTTGGAATTTGAATAAAATTCACCAGGAGAGTTTTCTTGACTATCGTAACGAATTCCGGTGGTTGGAGCTTAAAATAAATGAATTGAATGAATAAGATTTACATTGTCATAACACTGTCTGTATGTGAACTGAGCTAAACAAAGTGTTATAAGTTTAAGTCTAAATGTAATTTGTTTACAGTAAACAAAACAAAAAACAGTATTGTATTGATGTACATTAGATAAAGTTTTTGCTTTTTATTAAAAGAAAATATATTGCCTGCAACAAAATGTAGAATTTTCTTTTTTATTGGTTTTCTCAAACTTCAAAACTCTACTTAGATCTAATAATAAAAATGAGGTTTGTCCAAAAGGAAAAATCAAGTTATAACAAAGTAATAAATGTTGTGCGGTCTTCAGAATGAATAATCGTATTACTTTGTGTGAATGTAAATATATATTTTTGACAAAAGCAATATTAATTAACTCAACTTAATTTTTGTAGGTACAAAAAATTATTTGGAATAAACAAAAAAAATGAGCTGTAAAAAATTAGCTGTAAAAAATTAGCTGTAAAAAGTTAGCGAATTTTTTTCAAGTTGGTCCAAAGTATACATTTTTTCAGTGTAGCTATGTACACATGACAATAAAAGCCTTGAATCCTTGAATCCTTGAATCCTTGAATCCCCATCCCAACTGGAGCCATGTTTCTGAAAAAAGACGGTTCCTCCAATGGAGAGCTGGGTTGTTTCACTCCACTGCCGTGAAGCAACATAGGTGTGGAGCCTTGATTGAATTTTCATTGCCCACTTGCCTTGTAATGGCAGAGTTTCCTTTTTGGAATCAAAACATGCCAATGCTGCAAAACACGGAGCTGTGAGGCCGTGGAGTTTTGGTGCCGCTCCAGGTCTTATATTTATATTCTTGGCGTCCTTTGGCCCGTGTAAGCTGAATCCATTCTACCTGCAGCTGGAAAGCCATGTCAAAGTGAATCCCACAATTTGTTTTTCCACTTCTCTGAGCATATACAGTTGTATTTCTATCCCGTGTGACTTGCTGAAACTTGTCCGGAAGACATATGTGAAAAAATAGTAGCACAAGGAAGACTGTATACCGTGTTGTAGCTCATTCTAATGCTGGACTGCAAGCTCAGCAATATTCTCTAGTGTTTGTATTACTTTCTTTATCAGTTTACTATATTCAATTAAAGAGGCCCTATTATGCTATTGGGCGTTACCCTTTTCTGTAGTGTGTTATAGGTTTGTGTGCATGTAAATGGTCAGGCCCCCCCTGTCGGAAACGCCAGCATTGGACTCCTTTGTTTACTTCCGGATCGTAGTGACATCACTATACACACTGTGCTTCTATTGGCTAGCGCTCCAACACATTGTACGTGATAGGCTAAGGGGCGGGACATCTCTAAGGGGTTGACCAATCACAACAGAGCCGGCCAGCTAACCGATCAGAGCAGACTGGGCTCTGGTTTCAGACAGAGGGTGAAAAGAGGTGCTGCAGCACAGGCGGTATGAGAAAAATAAAGAGCTTTTTGAACATTAAAGTATGGAGACATATCAGAGTAGAGACACTATTAATATGGAACTCAAATAAACAAAATAGGCCACTTTATATACGTTTTTCGCATCTTGATACAGGAAGCTTCACAAATCTCCTGCGTTAATACAATTGTGAAAAAGGTGAATAATATTGTTTTGAAATGTGTAATTTGATCCAGATCTGATATGGACTGTAAATTGGCGTTTAGGGATTTTCAGCTTTTTTCAATGTTCACGAAGACCAGATATTTTATTAGACAAGTATCAAATGAAGAGGTTGAAATTGTCTGTCTTTGGAGACAACATCAAAATTCCTCTGTGCCCTGATAATTACCACCTCCATGTGACTTTTGCAAGGTTATTTCACAGTGTCAGCCAGTCTTCACAATCACAAGATAGGAGGCTTGATTCACAGTGATCTCATGTTTTCTTTCCATCCCATGAAACAGTATATTGGAGCAATGAATGTGGCAGTTGATCGTCTGAGTCTGTACAGGAGACCAGGTTTGTTGAATTACTGATGATACGTCCTGGCTGTGGACTCGACTGTAAATAAATGCCAGAGCACACCCTGCTGAATCTGGCTGAATGTGTGATTAGCTCTGGCGGCTAAATAAAGGGCATTTTGGCTCGGAGAAGTGCCGTAAAGCTGCTTCTTCCAAGGACAGCATATCCCCGAGCCTCACACGTGGATACGAGACGTCTAATTCTCATGATTTGGGCTACTGTTTTCTTTTGCACACAGCGTTTTGGATGACTGATGATCCGTCCCCTGTCTCCTGGATAAATGGGGAACATCCAGAGGGGGCTTCATGTGGTCAGAAGACTGCTGATGCGCAACAAAATTCAAACGTATGTGGAGGCTAACGTTTTTGGATTTATCTGTGTAGGTTTTTTAAACTCCTTTACTCATGATCTAATAATGGATATCTAAGAATGATGTATTGCCAGGGCTTTGAGAGCGTGCCATGGCACCAATGACAGTTTTACACAAAAATAATGATTTTCCGTGTCCATAATTCACCTTTTGTACTTATATCATGGGCAAGATCACTTCTGCACATATTTAGATTTCTCTAAACAGCTGCATTAGGGTTAAATCCATGAGGTCGCCTGCATGCCTCGCCAAGATGGTCTGTTGGAGAGGCAAACTCCACTCCATATTGTTCGGATATTTTAAAAGTTAGAAGTCAAAAGTTGCATCTTAATGCTTTTCAAAAACAAAACGTTACATGTGTTGCTGGTTGTTGCATGCAGCATGTATAAGACTCATCAAGCTGCACGTACTGTAGCTTATTGTGGGCAAAACACCAAGAAGCCCCAACGATACTACTAGACCCCGATTATTTTTATTTTACCTTAAATATCATACAATTTCTCCATCTTATTCTCCATTATGGACCTGATTAGGGACTACAGATGAAAAATAGCCTCTTGGCTAACTCTGGCACATATACAGAAATGTTCATTAATGTGCACTGTCCCTGTTAAATAAATGAATAAATAAAATAAAAAGATTGACCAATCAACTCGGGCCTACCCTGACATGATTGTGAAAAATACCCAAAAATATACCTGCGTCTCTTTTAAATTCAATATGGAACAACTGACAATCTTACTTTCATAAACCTCAACCTAAGCTGGTTATCTTACCTGAACACGTCCAGGAATTCACAAGCTTTCAAGTCAAAGTCAACTTTATTGTCCATCTCAAAATATGTTTGTAGACACAGAAAGATCGAAATACTGTTTCCAACAGTCCCGAGGTATAACAAACTCACAGATTAAAATTCAAGAAGACTCAATAATTTACAAAGAATAACAAAATAACCATTTAAGTAAACAGGATATATATTAAAAAAAATATGATGTACATAGTGCAAGTGGGAGTGCAACAATTGTCCATAGCAGCAGGATATTGCTTGAAGTTGTCCAACATCCATTTTAGCATTCTAGTCTTGTTAAAAAGTCCAGTTTGAAGGCTAATTTGCTAAAGCCTTTGTCCTTAGTGTGATTACCCTTTCTTCGATCAGTTCATTTCAATAAGTCTGTGGAGGATGAAAGCTTGCCAAGACAATCTTCTGATTAACTATATTTCATGATGAAAATGAAGCTTTTGTTATGCATGTGTGTGTTTCTTGTCAAGCACCTGTTCATTCCATAGACACATGTTTTGTTTAACCACTCTGGCAGGTTAACCACAGTGGTTTTGAGGCCATACTCTATCATTTAAACACTGAATGAAGCCATGTCGATGTTCTGAATTACTAGAGTCTACTCTACGTCCTATTGACAGAAGATGTGTTTCTATTCCTGATCTCAAGGACTGCATCTGAGGGCTTGAATTGTTGCTCTGGGGCTCTTTGTGATTGCAGCCACAAAGGGCTTACAACAATCAGTGTGCAGGATTCAGCGTGCTTTACAGATATTTCTCCTCCCAGAAGTTTTGTATTTATGTTAACAGGTCTACTCTCAATGCCGATACCATAAAACATCCTTTTCCTTGTTTGTTCATGTTGGCTGTAAACGCAGGTTCACTCGTAGGTAACGCCGGGATGACTGGAAACAGACTGTGCTTACGTATTTGTTTTAATGCATCGTGGCAGCAGAAATGTTCCTTTGCAAAAGCATTTGCATTCCACGCTGTATCAGTTTTCATATCCATATCAAACCGTGGTTAATTCAGATTGGATATCACATCTTTACTACCATAACAATACAAGAATGTTTATGAAGTTCAACTGTGAGTTATACATGTTGCATCCGCTTTGCTAAACAAAACCCTAAATCATTCGTCTTGCACTCCATTCCTTTCAATGACTTGGTGATTCAACTTAACCCCACTTGGTTGTATTGTTGTTACGACACTGATCCAACTGCTCATATGAAGGACTGACTAAAAAAGACTCAAAATCGAAAAGTGTCATACTCAGGTGAACTGTTCACAAACCTTACCAAGTTGTTTTCAGCTATCTGCTGTTAAATACCGTAAAACTATGTGCAATATATACTTTATATACATATGCCATCTTTAATAACTGAGGAGTTCTTTTCCAAAACGCTATATATCCATTTTAATAGTTTTCAAGAAAATGACATTTTTCACCTAGACCCACACATTTTGTTAATATTAAATGTATATATATATATATAGGACTAAATATAGGATATATATATATATAGGATATATAGCGATTTGGCATGAAACGTTGATAGAGCAGTGAATAGGTTCAGTACACAGCAAAATGGCACAACAAACTCAATTTTCAATTTGGCTTTTATAGCGTTTTGGAAAAGAACTCCTCAACTGTAACATATACCGGGCTGCTAAATCCTAAGAACTGCTACAGGATTTGATTTGTAGATTTGATGTGTTTTTGATCTGTATTTTTGAAAATTATGTAACTTTTTACACGCATTTAAGATAAGCAACACTAAGCTGTCTGTGGCTCTTTGCTGCTGTAACGCTGCAAATTTCCCCTCTGTGGGACTAATGAAGGTATTCTGATTCTGATTCTGATACAAACCACTTATAACCCCAGGAAAGTAGTTAATATCCCGGACGAGCCCCCTCTAGGGGTATAGAGGAAAACAACACACACCAGTTGGAATTTATATAATTATAAAGGGTTTATTTAAAATAGCCGGGTAAACAAAATGGCAGGCATGAAGCCTGGAACAAAAAAAGGCCAAAAGGGCACAAGTTGATAACTAAACAGACAAAAGGAGGACTCTAAAAACTGAGTCTGCTTACATACAAAGAAATAGGTACTAACGAACTAAATAACAACAAAACAACCCTCACTATTAAAGTGGTACAGACTAACAAATGGAGGCTGTAAGAAAACACAGCTAAGGTAGAGGACAACAGTCAAACAATACTAAACTAATCTAAGCACATCTAATCACAACAATACTGACAAACACAGACCACATGAGTTAACCACTGTTAACAGATTTGTTAAGACTGACCGTGGATTAGAAAATCAGAGAGAGCTGAGCTAACATGAGCAGACTGGAGGTAGTGAAAACCTGGAGAGAAGCTTAGAGAGGCCGTCCAAATCAAACAGACACTTTGCCAGTCCTCCAACCTCAGTGAGACATCCGAGACATTGTTCCTAAAATGTTTTCAGCGTTTGGTTCCATTGGAGCACCCGACCAGGAAATATCAGAGAACTCAGTGGACATTTTTAAACACCAGCTAAAGACACATCGTTTTAGATTAGCTTTTTATTAGCAACCCCCCACTTTAAATGTTCTTTTTGTCTTTATTATTTACCTAACCTGATCAAATGTTATATTTTGCTGCTTGTACCTTTTAAAGTACTTAACAAATAATCTGAGGGGAATTTCTTGTTGTTTGTTTTTAACTTGTGATGTGTCATTTTGTAAAGCGCTTTGAGCTGCATGTGTTGTATGAAAAGTGCGATATAAATAAAGCTTTATTATTATTATTATTATTATTATTAGTGGTATTGGTGCTACGTAAAGAGTGTAACTGCAATCATGCTATATACATATGTTATACATATTTTTATACATATCTGTATACTGTATAATTTTACATTCGGGATTGTTGGAAAAGTCATTTCGATCTCTGTCTGTAAACACAAACTGAGTAAGATTGACATTAAAGTTGACTTTGACTTTGATGCCAAACCCATGCTGGGGGTCGCCCATTAAAAAGGGTTTCTGTGAGGCTAACTGGATTCTGTTTGTCTTTAGGAAATCAGGGGTATCACCTTCTCTCTCAAAGCCATTAAAATTCCTCAAGCTAGTGGTTCTCTTTTTCACTATAAACAAGACATCTAAACTAAAATAATTCTTAAACCGTCTCCTGAAATATGACATTTTCTGAGGGAATATGAAATATCAAGAGTGTTTTCTCTTCTATTTTGAGGTGGAACTAATGTATCCTTTAAAAAACTAAATGACTTTCCAAATATACAAACATAATCCTTGTTTTGAAAAGTTAACTTGTCCATAGTCTGGACCCACTAAGGGGTCCAATCTCATGAATATTGATTACAAGGTTATGTGCTCAAATTAAATTAAAGTTGAATTGAGTTAAACTTAGAAGATTTTTGACGCAGGAATTTGCATTAACAACCAACATGGTGTTTGGCGATTGACCTCTGAGTGGTTCTTACTGTGTAAACTCTCATATGATCGTATTCTCCTTCACACAGTCAACCTGATAAAGTATAAACTGCACTTTATAAATGGTGGTCAATCATAGTGCCAGTTTATGAACAGATGCTCTGTGCTAAAGTGTGCTTTACTACATATCAAATAGTTTCTGCCTGTAATTGAAACACTAACTAAAATACTTTCTATTCTACTTCAAGTTGTGGCCAACCCTTCCACTACTAGATAAAGCTAACTTCTCCTTGGATGCAAACAACCATGTATGCTACACAATGTTTGATAATGTTTATATGTACAATTAGTTGATCACATAATAACGGTAAACTTAAGTATTGGAGAAATCATTGTTTGACTTTTTTGACCGAATTTCATGAAAATCCATCAACTAGTTCTTGAGACACATTTATAACTTCCACCAGGACTGCGAACCTGCGAATAGTTCCATAACAGAGATTATCAAGGTTCATCTCCACGGCCCAGTAAAACTTTTAATCTCAATCAGATCCGATCAGATTTTGAAATCCCATTTTTTGTGATCCAGGACCAGACAACTCAGACAGATGTTGTCCCGGTATTTCAAAGCAATTCAGGATAGGATCCAGATTCAGACTTTTCAGGATGACTAGATCCTGAATATCAGTGCTTTAATCCTACCGAGCGCCATCTAGTGGACATGAAAAATAATACAAGGAATACAAGAGACCACATTGCAGAGACATCTATTGTCCGCACTTACGTTTGAAAGGTGATGACAGATGATGGACTGTTTTTTGTTGAAGATATGTTTTCTTTAATCTAAATTACATGTGTGCTTGACAATCTTTGTTGTGATACTTTTATGAGCATAAACATTTATGTCATCAACATTTGGTTGAAAACAAAATAGGCCACCACGAACGTGACCAAAAAATGAAAAATATGATTTCCCATGAAGGCTAAACATTTTTTTATTATTTCAGTTAACAAACGTTGCCATCTCATTTATATTGAAACATATTTTTAAATGAATTGTACAGTACATTTTTCTCTGGTAATCCACTGGAAATCCACCCCTCTGGTGGGATCAGGATAATCCAGTTTTTTGGATCAAACTGATCTCAATCCTGTGTTGTCGGTTTGAACTCCCAGTTTTGAAGATTTGATCCAGATTAAAGCTTGGATTTGATTTCCTGATCTGATCGGATATCAATGTGATCCTAATCCTGTTTTTGGGTTTTGAACTCCCCAAAATCCAAATCTGATCCGATCTGATTGAGATTAAAAGTTTTGAACTCCTGGGCCCTGAAGACCAACAAATGTCCAATGAGCATTGGACCAAATTGGTGGACCAATGGTGAATGTGTACCGTTAGTCCAAGCTAACGTGGTCCAAAGACTTCCGTTGTGGCCATCCCTTGACACAGGAGAGCCCTCTATACCTTTACATTTCCATTTACTGTACCACAACAATAGTAGTTACTCTCTCCAAAGAGTAATCAATCTGATGAATACCATACTCAGAACTGTAAAAGTGAACTTTGAACTAGTGGATGATCATATAACATTGATTAATTAACTTTCTTGGTCTCTCTGCATTATTTTAGACCAACTCGACTTGATGCAGGGCCAAATGTATTTTTGCCATTAAAGATCTGGAGTGCTTTAAACACAGCTGCACATATACATACACACATACGGTATGTAATGATGCATTGTTGAGAATTCATTAGAGTGTTTAGGTTCAAAACCACTGACTCATATTCCCACTAAATGCACCCAACCTCAAACATTCATACACATACACAGACACTCACTGGGCTTTTTCACAATGGTGTCCATGTGTGAATGAGGTAATTACACAGTGTTATTCACAATGATAACGCTATATGGCTCATTTGACTCTCGTTACAAACCGTTTCCAGTCCATTCAGCTGTCGGAGGAGAATCCTAGTCCCCGCAAATCCTAGCCCCTGCGGATCCTTGAAAAGTCTTAAAAATCTTACATTTATTTTTTGACAAAACATTTCTAAAAAGGTCTGGAATTTTAGGAGGGGACGTTTTGTTAATGCGAAGGCAGTCATGTTGGGTAATGTGCACTGAATATTTCCCGTTATTCAAATGCAATACATTTCAGTGACGGTTTATACTGTTGTCTAGTTCATCGATTTATTTTTGTATTGGTATTATTTTCTTCCTTTTAGAGGTTTTAAAAAGGTCTTAAAAGTCAGTTGTACTTAAAACATGTGCAGATACCCTGGTCCGAACACACATTCCAGCAAAAGACAGGGATAGATAGTTTTCATTGCAGTGATATTAATAAATAAAATAGCAAAGGTTAATCCCATCTGTAACATATCAACCTCTCTGTACATAGCAGTCTCTTATTCTTTTTATTGTAGGAGTTGGATGATACAGGTGTCTGCTGGGACTTTGGGTCTCAATCATAGAACGATTCCAGTAGGAACGTTCATATATTTCCTATACACTTGTTTCTCAGCCTTCTTAGTTTACATTTACAACATGCATTGAGGCATTTGGCTTGTTTTCCGGTGGAGACGTCAACAGGGAGGGCTTCATTGTCTCACTAAAAGCTTAGCACTTCAACATGTCATCTGACGGATTGGCTGTTGTGCAGATTGAAACTACAGACTACTGGCGAGGCCAATAGTACAACAGCAGGTTTTCCCCAATTTCCAAAAGGATTAGTAACATTTCTCTGTCTGTCTTTCCATTTTATGGCTCATTATTTTCACATATTTTCAGCATGTTCGTTTGTCTCTTCATTTTCTAATAGTGAAAGCATATTCTGGGCTAACACTGTTCACTGTAAACTGTGCTGTCTTGTTGGCTTTACTGCGACCACATACTGTTTGTTTCAAAACTCCTTTTCTGCTCACCTGTACCTGCAGAACTGTCTTTCTCTCTCTTCTCTCTGACAAAACTGCAGTGCCCACACGGCTCCCTTTTACATAACATTACCGCACATTACAATAAGCTTAAAAAGGTGCAATAAACCATGAAGATACAAACTCAAGGTATATCCACTTCAAATTAATCAATTTATAAATGTTGGTGCATTAGTTTCAAATGAGCTATACTGTCAAGTATTTACACAAATGTTCTGTGTTGGGCTTAATGGCCAAGGTGTAGTCAAAACAGATGGATTTCCTCTGCCATTACCTAATACCAGAAAAGTCTTCATCGTCATGTTATAGCTTTGTTAAAGTTATCCTCTCATAAAATCTAAAATGTTCTGACCCCATTTTGTTCTGTGGTACACAAATGGTATCAATATCAGTATGTTTTAAGGTATCCAGTGTCTTGACAGCACACATATGCAGTTATAGTGGTAATTTGATGGTCAGATCAACTTTTCTGTTATGGTAGTTTACATGTTGAACCCGTAAATGTATCAAACTGACTCCTACTCATCAGGGTTATTGGACAATACATGAAATGCTGATACACAGTGAAATAAACTACAATGTAACCATATAAAGTTATTAAAACAAGTTATTTGTAACCTCATCTGAGCTCCAGTCCCCTTTAATGTGGCATGGCTGCTCCTGTCCCTGTCTGGCGGGACACACCCACACAAACTGATCCCTCCAGCTTCATATCTTCCCCATATGGGACGGATTGAGTTGTGACCACAGCTCCTCTCTCTCATCTCGAATCAAGGCTGCAGAAATCAGCCTCCTTTCACGCTTTCCTGAGGCCACACAACAAGAAGGGAAGGCACTGATTCGGCAGTTCTCTCTCCGCACTGCTGAGGTCGGATGTAAATCCCCCCGAGATCGGAGGTCAAGTGTTTTCATCATCTGCACGGCTATTAGTTTACGTGTCATCATCAGCTGTATAATATCCCAGCTCAGACAGGAAACGGGCGGAGATGCAAGCGAGGAAGTGAAGAGACGTGGGTCTTGTATGGCTTGTTGCCCTGGCAGCTGTGGTTTGGGTCTCTTTTCCCCCTCAGGACCTCACGCAAGCCAGCTCTTGTCCATCCAGTCAGACATCACCGTCTCACACTGTAAAGGAAGCAGCTGCATTTTATCCTCATAACCACCGTTGGCAAGATTGAGTGACCATCAATGGGCCCAGAGCGCAGATTCCCTCTCGTCCAACCACAGCTGCTGAGATTTTTGATAAGCTTAGAAGTATTGGGGCTATTTATCATATCCCAGACTTCTCTTCCCACCACAATCACTCCCATTCTTGTATCATATCCTACGAAAGGAGCCAAGAGCTATTAGCCTCATTGAAATCCAATCCAAGTGTTGCATATTAGAGCTAATGGAGAGCACCAATATCTAATAGGGCGTCTTCGTTTGTATTTATTAGCTGACACTTAAGTATCACTGTGATTTGGAAATGTTTATTATGAATTGAATACTTTTCCATAAACTTGGCTACTGCTCTCCCACACACATTAAGGATGTTCCTGTATAACATGAGATGCGCAGATAACAGATACAGTGTGAATGTTATCTTCCACTCCCTTGACATTAGGATTAAAGAAGAAATATTTTCACCGTTGCATAGCACCTAATGTACTCTTTATGATACCTGCCTGGGCTATCAGTGCTGGGGACTTGGCAAGGGGCTCCGATTTCTGGACTGGAAAACTCCCTTTATGGCCCTCGTGCAAAAGTGACATGACAAGCAGTATTTTACAGACTTTAACATCAACTCCTCTTATTGTAAAGACATGGCTTTATCATTCAAGTCAATACACATACCTGCCAAAGATCTGCTTGCATACAACGAACCCTTACTCCTTTAGGATTTTAGGTATGAAACTGGGCTACAACAGTAACAGATGACGAGATTTTGTACAACAAAAAACAGCTATTGATTTAAAAATAATCTACAGTCTGGTAGTCATGGAAAACACTTGAAATCCTGTAACAGCTGGAACTGCCAAAGTCCAATGTTATTAATGCACTGACTAATGATTGGCTTTAAACACCAAAGAGGTCTGATAATATTTAGTTTTAATATCTATTCAAATAAATTACTCTTTTTCCAGTAGAGTCATTGTTGGCTCAAAATTACAACCAATTAAAACGACTGTATCCAGTGAGAAGATTCGAAAATTGCTAGCATTTCATTCGCAGGATATTTAATAACACACACTTAAACATTTGCCAAAGTGGATGAACTGTACTTTGGAATAAAGCCCTTCATTTGTAAACTGAAGTATTAAAGTATAGCCAATACAAATTATAAATGACCTTGGGAAGGAGAGGCCATGAAGCAGAAAGTGCAGGTTTCGCTGTCTTCACAAGTCATCTACACATTCATGGCTCTATGGAGGATATTTCTTGCCAGGACTCCAAATTACATTTCAACAAACGTAACATATGGAGGCTCTTAACATTGGCGAAAGCTGACTTTAGTTCAGATCATCGTCATTTACCATAAAACAAAGTCAAGCGGATTGATGTTGATTGACAGTGACGTGTCCAGAACGTATGACTCGTATCACAGCTGCCCCCATGACTCCCATCCATCCAACACTCGTGATGGCTAAATCTTTGCAGATCGGTTTCAACAAATCCACAACAGGACCTTTTAGTTTGACTCGATTCTCACACCAGGTCTCCGTCCAAAGAGTTATTTGAGTATCCTTTTTATTAAGTGTGTGTAACCATTAGGTTTTCAGCAAGGGGGAAATTACACTCTTGTTACCGCTCGAGGTTTCATTTGGTCGACTGGAATGACCCCGTGTGACCGTGGGGTTCAGAGGGCTCGATAAAAACGACAAAGCATGAAACTATAGATCACTCTCCAAAGCAGGAGTGGTGTTAACCTTGGAAATCTGGGGAGCTGTGAGGTTCAAAGAATACAGGCCTTGAGTTATTTGTTTAGGGTTGAACTGCGCTGAAATGGACCTACTAAGTTACTCGAGCCATAGCTCAACCGTGCCGCTCTTCCTGCAAAAGGTCAAAGGTCACTGTTGCTGTTGAGACCGCACAACAGTAGAGAGGGAAAGTGTTGGCGGCGGAGTTTCTTTTTGTCGCTATCAAGAGACTGAAATGAAAGAACATTTGATGAATAGTCTGCGGTACAAAACACCACAAATGAAATCCTATTACGACCTAATTTCTGCCTGGTTTTGACAAATAGCATGGTAGCATTGGAAGTAATGACCTACTGTTCTACTGTATGTCTGACAAAACCACAAAGCATGATTTATTTTCAAGCCAGAGAAGCCCTTTTTCCTCGCTCTTGTTTGCTGTTTTTTGCATATAGGTTATCCTAGGTGGCCTCTTGCTTCATAAAGATCCTGAAACCACAAACACTAAAAACTATTTACAGAACTGAAAGGCACATCCGAAAATGGTTTCCGAGTCTGGCCATCTTTTTTCTCTGTGTGTGATATTCCTTTAAAATTACACACTGGAAAAAGAGACAGTGCTATTTTTAAAATTGGATCACAAGTGCCATTTAAAGCAAGACATTTAAAATAAGAGTTATTGTTGTCGTTTCAATGAACTGATAAGTGCACATTACAAGTGGTTTTCTCGAAAGACTAAATGTTAATAGATCATTGAGATGTATATTTGATGAACTGTTGAGATTCATGAATGTGTGACCAACTTTTAAGGCAATCTAACACTACTATCAACCTCAAAGATCACCAGGCATTACGATACATCATATAAAAACCATGTATGTCTTTACAAAATTGTGTGCCAATCTAAGTAAAAGCTTATGATACATTTAATGGACAAATTAAAACCTTGACCCGCTGGTGGCACTAGAAGAAAAGTAAAGGTATGACCAAAGAAGCTGGGATTCATTCTCTTGGGACCAATACTGTCTGTAAAAAAACAAATGAATAGTTGGTAAGCTATTTCAGTCCAGATCTAAAAATTGGAACCAACATACAAACCAACTTTACTATTGTAGTTAAAAGTATTTTTGCTAAACAAAATAAATTGATTTGTTTGGACTTCAAATCCTGGAAAACAATTGAAAGTAAAGTGTGTCAGGATTACATATTTTGATTGAAGCAGTCACAGCTTCCACTCATTTACAAAGTATGACCAGGTGTTGAAAGAAATAACTTATTGTCCATTAAAGGGTCAAAAGATTGGGAGCCAGTGCTTTCAAAGATTAGCCCCGAAATAATCTCCCGTTCCAAAAGACAAGGATCTGGTGTTGTCACTTGCCTGTGGGGCCGATATATGAAGTGTCTCGTTCCACAGTAATAATCAAAAACACGCTGATCTAATTATCATAATGTGGGCTTATAGCCACTTCTTAGATAAATTATCACCCGAATGCTTCACCCACTGCAGACCTGTTTTTTTTAGCCAATCCATTTCCGAGGCGGCAGTCCATGGATTACGTCCAAGTCTGATCCAACCCTCCTGCAGCAAACGCCATCCGTGTCGTGCTTATTTTGCCTTCCTCCTGCGTATTTGGGTCTGTTTGTTGATCTTGGTCTTGCTTTTCCTTTGGAGGCTGAACCGTTTTTGTCTGCTTTGTCTGGCCAAGCGTTGACACCGGCTGGATTCGGGGCCGCGATGCGACCCAGAATACACAAACTTCACTGGTCAGAGGGCCAAGCGAGAGGCACGAGGAAACGCTCGGCTACAGACCACACAGCCGTCATTCTCTCTCTGTGCAATTTGAGAGAATGAGGTGCATGCATTCAGGTCAACACTGCAGTGACTCCGGCTTCACTGCAAAATATGCATGGTGTTTTCACTTGAAATAAGTACAAAAATCTGCCAATAAAACAAGTAAAACATTTGCTTTGTAAGATTTCTTGAAAGGAGAACTAATTGTGAACTATATTTGACCAGAATCAGGAAATGTTGTTACAATATAAGCCACAAATACTCCAAAGTTTTCTGTTTTCTGATGTTGGTTGGTGATTTTCTAATAAATATGTAAAGAAATAAACTCAAAATAAGATTTTTAGACTTAACAAGATGATGCATTGTCTAAAAACAAGACCTGCTATCCCACTGTATTGTTACTTTTGAAGTTATTGTGTCTTATATCAGGTGTACAGACATATTCTGACTAGATATTAGACAAATATACTTGAGTTTTTGTCGTGTTCTTCCTGTTTAATTGAAGGGGGAATACAGGAAAGACCCTCCGTGCTGTGTATTTTTGCAGGAAGTTCAGATAAAAACTGAGGGATCACAGAGCCTTCATTTCCAACCGCAAGGGTCAGTTTAACTAAATACAATACATTCAATTCTTAAGAGAGAGAAGAAAGTCTGCTGCTGGTGAATAATTTCCTCAACATAAAAAAAATGCTCAATTACGTTGGTCTGGAGGTCTCCACAGTAAAAATAGTCCACCAGATCTTGGACGTTTCAGGATAAATTGGTATATCTTGGCAAGCATTAATAAAACCTCAGAACACGAGAATCGTAACATTTTCTGAGCTAATGGGCAGTATGACTACTTTTATGAATGCTTCGCCTCATTTGAAGGGACTTTTTGGACACTGAAGTTGATTCCGGGCCTCAAAAACCCCCTGTGTGAAATGAGAGTAAGAGCTCATATTTTCCTTTCATTCATGTCCTTCTATGATGCATTCACCGTCTTGTTTTGAACTATTGACCCATGTGCTTTGATGGTGAATGGTAAAATGAAATATGTAGTCAAGTGTGAAAGTTGATGGAAATGTTGTCAAAACTTAGTAAAATAACTTTGAAAGAATGAAAGCTGTATCTAATGTGGTTTATACTTCAAATGTTAGCACTTCTGTCTTACAAAAACACTGACTGGCTTTGGCTTTTAGCGTGGCAAGGAAAGAAAGTGTTTACACATTATCAGAGGGTTTAAACAGTAATACAAATTAAAACATGACATGTATTTTTGCCTTTTTGCTCACTTTCTGATTGTTTCCATATCTTGGCTGCCCGGCAAGGCTAAATATGAACCTGCACCGTTTATAACATCTTTTAAAATCAACAGAGAATAGTATTTGTTATTCTTTACTGGTAAGGGAAGAAGCAGCTGTGTGTCTGCATTCACAGTCTCCTTTCTTTACATCAGAGAAATACAGGTTGCTTACCGCTGTGTTGCTTTTTTTACTCAAATACGTTACCTTTATATTATAAAACCTTGAGAGCCTTGAAAGGCGCCTATATAAAATAAATGCATTATTATTATTATTATTATAAACTTACGAATGAGTCACATTTTTGCACGTATTTTCTCATTACATGAGCACAGATACACACATGTACATGTAACCAACAAGATCCTGTACGAGGGAATACCAAGGGTGAGCGAGAAAATTGCAGCCAGGAGAATGAGACTAGCAGGACATTGCCAAAGGCATCAAGAGCTGGCAGCCGGCAAATTGGTGCTGTGGGAACCAACACACGGGCATCGGTCACGAGGATGTCCCGCACAAACATACGTGGACGTACTCAAGAATGACGCAGGAGCACAAAGTACCAATGAACTGGCCAGATGTATGGAGAACCAGGATGACTGGAAGCGACGATGGAGGGCTCGTCTGAGGACGACCTACTGTAATGCTGCTCTTGAAGTGACTCAATAACCTGCTTAAAAAGCTGAGGGTTAGACTAGGTTTCTTTTTCAGAAACAAGTCCTGTTTCTCTTTTGAAGCCAGAAGAAGGCTAGTCACTGTGACCTTTTTACCTGTGCTGGACTATGGTGATTTGTTGTATATGAATGCACCTGCCCATTGCCTGAACAAGTTAGATGCCGCCTATCACAGCGCACTGAGATTTGTCACAAATTATAAAGCACTTACACATCACTGTACCCTGTATACCAAGGCATGTTTGCCATCACTTACTGTACAGAGGCTCAGTCATTGGTACACGTTTATTTATAAAGCCATGTTGGGTAAACTCCCGTATTACATCTGTACACTGATAAAACAGAGAGTTGCAAGCAGCTATTGTCTGGGATCACTTGACGTAGTGTTGTTAGATGTGCCAAGAGCAAGGACTGTCTTAGGTAAGACAGCTTTTATGTGCGCAGCGCCACTTGCTATAATAATAATCGTACTAACTTTGACATGTTGGAAGACCAAATTAATTGTTTGTTTTGCCCTTTCCATGGGATTAGTTGACACTATACAGCTATTACAGATACATCTTCAACTTTATTCTTTGTACAGGCCTCTTGGAGAAGGAGCCAGAGTTAATCAGGAACACAACAAATATACAGTTAAACGTGAAAGTTATAAAACGTTTACATCTGTACGTTAAACTCAGCCAATAGTTTTTGTTCTCACTTCAAGGGTCACCCCACATCGCCCTTTCCGGGTGTTACAAAGACATCACACATGTTTCAACGTGCCAGAAACCCCAAGAACCAAAATTTGATTTGCAACATCCATCAAGTGAGTGAGCGAAGTGAAGCTATTTGCGTTCAAGGGGTGAAAGAGATGGGAAATCCATAAGCTGTCATCTGGTCCAGCTTCAAAAGTTTCTGTTTCTATTTTTCATATCTAACCCGCTGAAAGACGGGGCATTGTTTGACTTTTTTTTTGTCATGGAGTGCACCACATGAGGTCCTTACATTTGGGACCTTCCAGACTGCAATTCATTCGATAATAACGATGAAATTCATCTGTTTTCCAGCTCTGTTCAAGGGGTTATAAAAGATTTGGAAAGTGTTCTACTGGTTTCACACATTGTCTCTGACGGAAAAAGATTCAGAGTGATGGAAAAGGCCACCCTGAATGAATTCTCACTCTCTCTCTCTTTTTCTTAAATACACACCTCTGCTCGCTCTATCCGGCACGCGAGTTACATTTTTCTGCCCAGAAATCAGAGGAGGCATTTCACCATCGCCGCAATTATACTCAACCACCAGGTTTACAACGCAGCTGAATTCGTTTTTGGATTAGGTATTAGCACTGTTTTTCTCATTATGGTCTGTTGGCTCCGTTCATTTCATTGTTTCCGGACTCTTGCCTTTGTCCAGGGAGGCTTCTATATAACTGCTTTTTCTATTTCGTCACCTGAGGAATGAATTACACACTTAGACAGAAATGTTTGGCACATTGAACGTGTATACGTTTACGTGAAAGAGTTGTCAACCTTCTCTTTGTGACTTAAAGGGGCCCTATTATGGTCTTTTCAGGTTCATACTGTATAGTTATTTTTGTACTCTACTGTGAAATGTAACATGCTTTAATGTTCAAAAAGCTCTTTATTTTTCTCATACTGCCTGTGCTGCAGCACCTCTTTTCACCCTCTGTCTGAAACCAGAGCCCAGTTTGCTCTGATTGGTTAGCTGGCCAGCTCTGTTGTGATTGGTCAACCGCTTAGAGATAAGATAAGATAAGATATGATGGTACTTTATTGATCCCAATTTGGGAAATTGTTTTTGTTGTTGATGTCCCGCCCCTTCGCCTATCACGAACAATGTGTTGGAGCGCTAGCCAATAGAAGTGTGTGTGTTACATATTGATGTCACTATGTTCCTGAAGTAATCAAAGGAGACCAATGGAGGTGTTTCAGGGTTAATTTTTCCAACTTTGGGATTTTAGCCTATACACAGAAACCTATATAACAAACTACAGGAAAGAGAAAGCCCAAAATAGCACAATAGGGCCTCTTTAATTGTGTGAGACATGAATCATGACGATGGGCCTCAGGGAACCTTTTGTGACGGTGATAGAGACGCTTTTTGAGTTAGTTATATATTTTTGAAATAAGCTTGGCAGCTCTCATACAGCTACTGTTTATCTTTGTGAAGAGTTGTGAGATGAGTGCCAAATGTCTGATTTGTTGCCTACCTCTAACATGTTGTCAAGTGATTCAAAGGTCTGATTATTCTCTCAGGAGTAGCTGTTGGAGAGACAAGTGAATAAGATACTGTATTCAAATGAAAGACATCATGGTGGGTTTTGTTTTTTTAAATGGGAGGTTGGGTTAAAATAGCTTGGCGATCTGATCGACTGGGTCAGCTCGACCTCCTCTCTCAAAGTAGTTACACATCTGTTATTCTATTCATGTAATTTTATGTGTCAGAACTCAATCTGATTGAAACTTTCTAAAGTAACGAGGCAGCTGCAACTTGTGACCAATAGCAGAATAGTATTGTTTATTTGTGAGCATTGAAAATTAATTTAATTGTGTTCTTTGTTTAACTCTTTCTTTGAAATCCAGATATTATACCAGCCCCCTATCTTTCATCCCATTATCATATCTTAAGTTGTAAGAGAACAGTTTACAAAAAAAAATACAATTTGATGATAAACCAGGACTAATTGGTAGATACAAAGTTAACTAATATATTATCTCCTTGCTAACTAGCTTTAAAATTGAAGCCAAACTCTGAAGAACTTTACGAGTCAGGGATATTGGGAATTGTAAACGATGATATCACCCAACAAATGGAAATAGTTGATTAATGCAGTTGTAATTACTCAATATTGGATTTTGTACACATCATACTCAGCAGCTTTGTGCAAAAAACGTGATTTGGCCATTTAATTCAATGAGCAGTTGGAAAAATCTTCCTGCCTTTGTCATGGAGTCAGCACAATATCTTCTATTCTGCTGTTTTCAATCTATGAACTCATTACTGTAATATTTATGCACATGCACTTCCAGATAACATCTGACAATCTAACAGTAGTGCTACTGAAGAGTTATTGTCTGTTAATGAAGACTATCAATCAGTTGCTCTTTTTCCCCCTGCTCTGTCAAAGTGACGATCAAAGCTCGTTCTTCTGTTTCAAACAGACTGGAGCAGGGCTGTAGATCACATCCCAGTCCGTCAGCCAGTTTATATTTCCTGAGAGAGACCAATCAAACAGTCTCATTGGAACAGCCACTGTAACAGCCTCCATGAACTGGCTGGGTTTGAATTGAATCGCAATTGTGTTTTAGCAATCAGTGATGGAGAGTAGCAAAATGCGGATCTGTTTATTTGAAAATGTCATATTATATAACGTTCAGCTGCAATCATTACCACATTTCTCCTGTAACATGACCTGGTGTTGCACAGTATTCCCATATTCCCACACACACATACACACATCCCTGTCTCTAAGAGTTTGTCTTGCAGTTCTTTTCTGTGAAAATTGCCCCATTTTCCTTAAATCCAATATGTAATTGTCCCGTACCTACGTAACCGCAGCTTGAACTTTAAGGTTGGAAATGTAATTTAACAGATGAATAATCAGGATACCAGCAGTTGCATCTTTGTATCAGGAATAATACGTTCAATGATTGCTAAATAAATGTGTGAATTACCGTAGATATCAAACTAGAACACGGGCGAAACCAGACTGTAGTAAACTGGATTTTGGCATTTCTCCAAAGATAAGCAACACACACATTCCTGTCAGTCACTCATATCATCACAAGCAGAAGTCAATTGTCGTGTCAAGTATGAACACAAGTCAAGAGACACTTCTTGTCTCCCTGTGGCCTCCCCACTTCCCAGCTGTCGTGCAAGTCTGCAAAAAAGACTTAGGTGTCTGAAAAATTAAAAGATCTTAATCTAACCCTAACCAGAACCAATGTTTTATTAAATAAGTCACACAATTAGTTAAACTTTTTATTAGTTTTTGTAGCAGAACATCAAAATAAATGATTAGTTCTGTGTTGAAAAATGTAGTTAATATCTGACTCCATAAATGCTTTTTTGGCTACAGCCTTTAGGGGTTCAATGAGGGCCCTCTAATGAATGCAAAATGTGATAGATATGTTTGGCATTTACAATTAGTTTGGTGTCCATTGATGATGTCTGTTTCTACTTGTTAGTGAAGCAGTCGCCTTCTTGGAGCTTTGAGGGTAAACTTGATTTATCACTGATTTTCATTTTTTGACCACCAGAGTTTTGGTGTGGGGCATTGAACTATTCCAGTGGAGACTTTGTGTCTAGCTAAGGTTTGAAAGTAGATGATTAAATTATCGAAATGGCCGCTTGGTTCTGACTTATTGACTTTTCATTAGCGTCATGCCTCAGCACAAGGGCAGTGAGTTTGGACTTTGAAACCCTAGCAGTTTTCCGAGCTTTTTATTCCACTTGTAAAGAAAAACCTGTTAGAAATTATGGATCTAAGATCATTATTTGGCTTCTGTAGCCACAATCAGCATGGTGTAGGATTATGACCCATGCACTGATCCCAGAGCAGATTGAAGACATGTTTTGGACAGACTTTTTTATAGAGGTCATATCATATTATTGGGAATGCAGCCATACCTCAATCCAATCCATGCTACATCAAAGCATCTCCAGCAACTCGCCAGTGTAATATACGCTATGCATTGGCCTTCATTCAAACCCACACTAATTACCTCCAAAAGCTGGGTGGAGATGGCCTGTTGTTTGAAAAACACACGTTTCTTTGGTAACTGTGCAAACCATGTATGGTGTGCTACAATAAACTATGCAGAACTCCCGGATAGGTTTTCAACTGTAGATTCCAGATTGTAGAAGAGATTGTGGTAAATTACAGTCTATGTATTTGTAATCAGATTTGAGTTCAGCTTAGTTTGGGTTTTTTCTGTAAAAGTGTTCCTTGGAGAGTTTTGGAAAGAGTCCAAGTACAGTACAATTGGAGGTCATTACTGAAGGGAAAACATGAAAAGTATCAGGGAGTTTGTACAGTACAGTAAGTGAAGCTTGTAGACTTTAAAGGTCCCCTATTATACTGTTTTTCATCAATATATTATAGGTCTCAGATATATACAGAACCTGTCTCTGATTGGCTGAAACACCAAAACAGATCATTGCAGCATCCCATAATCCCCTCTGTTTCAGCCCTGTTTCCAAAGTGCTGATTCTCTGTCTGTTACTTTAGATGAAAATAAGGAGCCCCTCCCCACGCCCCTCTGAGAGACATTTGGTTACAAAGAACACATTGGAGCTCTAGGAGGAGATGCAGGTGATAAGGTGTGGGGGGGGGGGTACCTTGGTTGCTGATTGGCTAATGGTTACACAAGCCAAAACATCGTTATGACATCATAAAGTGGCCAAAATCTGATCAGCTAATTTTCAAACAGGTTTTTATAGAAATGGATCAGGACAAAAAGAGAGAGAATCTTTGTTCCTGAAACTTTCAGAGTCTCTTTCCACAGAGGGGACACATGTTGATGTAGAAGAGACATGAAGAAAAGGGGACACATGTTGATGTAGAAGAGACATGAAGAAGAGGGGACACA
>CALSBZ010046683.1:0-18749 GCA_943591055.1 Gobionotothen gibberifrons | reverse complement strand
CACGTCGCCTCACGTCGCCTCACGTCGCCTCACGTCGCCTCACGTCGCCTCACGTCGCCTCACGTCTCTGCGTCTTGGCCATGTGTCGCACTGGAACACACCGCAAAGACTTCAGCCGACGGCCAAGTTGCACGTACGAACTGCGCATGCGTGAGTGGCAATAACTCTCCTTACCAGCAGGCGGCGGTAGTGTGTATTCGTCATTCAAAAGAGGCAACAACCGGAAGACAGACTGCGTGATAACCGAGAGAAGAAGAACAGACTGCGTGATATAAACAAACAACAAATAGCGTGTGCGTTACATTTTCACTCTACAGCGAGAAGCTCATGGGGCTTTCCCGAACCTGTGTCGAGAGCTGGAGTTAAATGAAATCTCAGATTCGCCTTCTTAATAGTTTGTTTGGGTCCCTCACTTCCGTTTCACTTCTCATGCACTGATTCGCTAGCTGAACAGCCAATCAGAATGATTTATTTGGCCCGACGGCCTTTGGCCGACAGCCTCCTGATTCAACATGTCGAATCGGCTTGGTGTGTAAGGACCTTAAAGTAACAGACAGAGAATCAGCACTTTTGAAACAGGGCTGAAACAGAGGGGATTATGGGATGCTGCAATGATCTGTTTGATGTTGCAAGCAAAACACTTCTGAGACATGTTTTGTATATATCTGAGACCTATAATATATTGATGAACAACAGTATAACAGGGGACCTTTAAAGCTTAAACAGATGGATTTTAAAGTGATGTTTTGATATTGCAAGAAACTATCTGTCCTGTATGGTAATTGTGTGACCATAAGAAGCTGAAAATGAAACTACTACCTGGTTAAAGAGCTCTGCGTACAGCATGTTGGACTTCTCCACCTGAGACTCCAGATCAGCCACTGCATCGGCATCCCATAACGTTAAACTGCTTTGAAAGAAAAACATGTTGTAAACTGTGTTGTAGTGGAAAGCATGTAGGAGTGGGCCAACATGGAAAATGTATACAAATGATCGGAGATAAAGAGGAATGTTTGGAGTCTGGTTTAAAACACTCCAGAGTTGATTTCTGGCTCAGACGTGCAGCTTGATGAAAGTGATGAGTTTACTGTTTGTTGCGTCTGTCTGATTTCTTACCAGTCGCAGCATTTAGAGTCCTGCAGGGGACAGAGGACGCTCTGACTGTCATCACGTAACCTCTGCTTTAGTTTCTGTGTCTTCTTCTTCAACAGGATGACCTGTCGCAGCAGAGCGTCTCTCTCTTCCATCAGGCAGTCTTTGAATCTGTGGAAAGATATTTGTTTACGCACATTGACAAGCTGAGAGAATAGAAAAGGTTTAGATGATAACAAATGATTGGATTTGTACCCCTAAGGTGGGTGTTTCTGCATCTCCTCTTACAGTAAATTAACAAAAATCTAAAATAAAAGCAGTAACACAAGGACCAGCTGTGGAACGGGTCTTTTCCCAGAGATTGAAGGGGCCCTATTGTGCTGATTTTCAGGGACATATTTGCATGTTGTTCCTCTACCGTGACATGTCTGCATGCTTTAATGTTCAAAAAGCTCTTTATTTTTCTCATACTGCCTGTGCTGCAGCACCTCTTTTCACCCTCTGTCTGAAACCAGAGCCCAGTCTGCTCTGATTGGTTAGCTGGTCGGCTCTGTTGTGATTGGTCAACCGCTTAGAGATGTCCCGCCCCTTAGCCTATCACGTACAATGTGTTGGAGCGCTAGCCAATAGAAGAGCGAGTGTTGTATAGTGATGTCATCATTTGCAGACCATTTACATGCACACAAACGTATAGAACTCACTACAGGAAAGGGGCCTCTTACGTGTCATTTATAAAAACTAGTGTACACCTCAGCTCTTGTGTCTCAGATGCTCTTTGTGAGTGTAAAAGTTGGAGGAGAACATACTGACCTCTTGACACAGCACATCCAGTAGCGCTGCTGCTGACAGAGCCACTCAAACTGCTCCGCGGTGCCCTGCAGCTTCCTCAGGCTGCGCTGGTTCTCCTCCGTCAGCCCCCTCACCTCAGAGAGAGACCACAGCACACATTCAGAGTGTGGATTAACAGTATAAATGCAGGGGTCACGTGATGCAGCGAAACTAGGTAGATGCTAGCCCAGGGGCTCTCCAAACATATCAGTTTAAAAACCTTTAAAAAACACCCGAACCCACTTTTAACTTGGTGGGATAGCTGCAGCATGGACCTGAGATCCGGGAACAGTACAAAAGCAACGTCTTTACTGTCAGAGCAGGCGGAGTACACCAGAAAACTACTAAATTGTTAAATGTAAAGAGCTGGAACCAGGGTTTATATTTTCTTTAAAGAATGACCATCTCATCAGTAACCATCCTGGTATTTCTATGTTGAGCTTTTTTATAATTGTCAGTGTGATGGTGACAATGTAATGTTTTAAAGTGGACCTACAGTATCATGCTATTTTTAGGCAATAGCATAGGTTTCAGATCTATAAAAGTATATAAAAAACATGTCTATGAAGTGTTTTGCTCCAAATACCAAACAGATCACCCATTCTAGCCATGCCTCATATCCCTCTATTTCACTTCCTGTTTCAAAAGTGCTGATTTTGGGTATAAAGCTTTTTTTTTTTTTATTGATACAAAATAAAAAAGGAGGGGTCTGAGCTCATGCGGGACCCGGCAGCTACTGTCTAAACTAAATACTGCCGTGACGAAACGCCATATCATGGATTATCAAGGATTATTTATCTCTTTCGACTCCACTTCGAGCGATAGAATTGCTAACAAAGCTGGTGGGGTAGGTGAATTTGAGAAACCGTCTCGAGATACACTTGTTGTTATATTCCATGGAATGCTCTTAACATCCCGATAGCAATGAATATCTTAAGTGCTTTGACAAAAAGTCCATAAAAAAATGTCATCTATGGAAGCCGTGGCGCTGTAAAAAGCACGACCAATCATCTGAGCCGGCCCGGCTAAAATAACTGGATGGCCTACCTGCCTGTCAGCCTTCCATCGGTGCACAAACTTATCTCGTGCCCTCATTGGTCATGTGCGCATTCGTGTGTGTTGGAGGAGGGGCTCTGTAAGGAAGTGGCAGATTTGTCCCGGTTGTATATTTTAAAATGATACCGCACTCGAGCTGGTTTCTCCAAAATTACCTACATGTACCCCACCTTTAAGTATTTTTCATTTTTTAATAAAAATAAAAATATTCTCCTATCCAATTTTTTTTAATGGTTTTGTCCATCTCAACAGGACAACCTTTTTCTTTGGTCCCCATACATTTTAATGGACGTGAAAAATGACATGTAAAGAATTTCAAGATCAGAAAATAAACTTTAACTTATTGTCGTTATCTGAAAAAGATGAGCAAACACAGTAGGATTTAACCTCCAACTCCCAGGACTTTCACAATCATTTACTGACTTTATTTATTACAAATACATGTTCTCATTAAGGCTCACCAGCTGCCTCTCAGGAGAGATGATAACAGGAGCGCTGGATGGCTTTCTATTTGATGGAGCGCTGGAAACAGAGGCCAGGAAGGGAGGGAGGCTTCGAAGCCAAAAAAACCCTGACAGTTTTTTAAAGAACGTCTCACTAATGCTCAGACTCACATTAACCCACTGCCAGAGAGCATCTGCAGTACAGCGTGCTCATGGGTGGTTGTAGTTACTCACATTTGTACATAAATACACATAAATAAGGACCTTGAGGTTTTATGTTTCATGAACGTAATGATAACTCGACTTGTTATTCTGTGTTTCTAGCTGGCACGCTGACACACTGACCTGATCTGGCCTGAGAAAGTGTTAAAAAATGATTGCTGATGTGCTGCTCTGCGTTATATCGGAGGAGCTGGCTGCAAGCTTGACAAAAGAGAAATACCACACACACATTGTAAAATCATTAAAGCTCCATTACTTAACTATAAACAATGTGCACAAGTAGAGCAGACCAACAAACAAAGCGTCCAATCCTGACATCTGCTGGAGAAAAGTCACATTACAACCACTGACTTCTGTGTAATGTGCCGTTATGTGATGGTTGTTATTTAGATGGTTCATTTGTTGCTCCTATATGTGTGTGAATAATTCAATTAGGGATGAATTATTTAAATGACCAGACATAGAAATAAACTAGAAATATCTCAATGCATTAGTATATACTGTAGTCACAAAAACGCCGTAATTACCAAGTATTTTCTTCATATCACTGAAAAATGGAAATAACAATTGTTCTTCCTGTGTCTACATTGTTAGTCAATAACTAAATTAGATTTTAGTCCACCCAACATAGCTGAAACAAGTGCAAAATTATTGACTAACTTAAATTGTTTTCAAATGTACATATTTGCTGGTTTCCCCACCTACTTTGACAGGGATAATGGGAACTTGTGACAACAATTTCTCACTTGTATATGACATTTAATGACCAAACAGTTGATTGATTAAAACAAAAGTAATACTAAGTGCAACTATACTTGTAACTTATTGCATATTAACGAGTTAAGGATTGAAAGGTATTCCTGAAAAGTGTAAACAAACAGGAATATGCAGATCCACAAAACAGACGTGGTCACTGTTACAAGACTTGTTGAAGACGTTTCTTTGAAGGTTTTTTTTTGGACTCTTTCTTTGATTTGACTCTGAGAAAAGCAGGATATTCCTGATCTGCTCTCTTACCTCCGTCTGATGAGCCGACTCTAGATCCTTCAGCTTCTCTGTCAACATTTGGTTTGTGTCTTGAAGCTCCTCCAGCTTCTCCGTCTTACTGTTTGGGACCAAAACAGAAAGGTGTTATCTTATCTGTTTTGACTTTTAACACTAAACACTAGCCTGTTGGATTGTAATCAAAGCAATGTAGTTGTCACGCTTTCCATTGCACAAAAAACTCTATTCATTGTGGGGGAAACTTCTGAAGCAATAGGAGTCAGGACTCAGAGAGAGACACGAGGAGAGCTGGAGCTTTGATGGCAAACACTGACGGTTTATTTGGAGCTTCGGCCGGAGAATTCACACAGGCCACGAGTTGAACTCTTCTGTAGTTCGAGGTTTTAACTAGTTCGGAGTGTAATAATCAACATTCTTTATCAGCGAGACTAGACAATTATGGACCCTGAATCTAACTAGAGCTCTCGTCCATAGAAAAGAATGTGCGCCAGGGAACCTACGTCCCTGAACAGTAAACGACCTCATGGAAGCTTGTGCTCTGTCATAGACTGGCAACAACAATGCGCCCAAGCTGCTCCTCCTTAAGAGAGATAGCAGCAATACCCAAGGATGTAGACCTATGCCATGGGAAAGGAGACAGTGAGAGGAGAAAACGATGAACTGGGTCGAAGGTTGAATACCTAAGCAAATTATTCCCCAACATTCTTCTGTTTTCTTACATTAATATAGAATAAGCCAGTAAAAATGATCCAGTAATCCCGTTGACAACAGAATTTATTATCACAAAAACCAACCTATACAAAAATACACATTTATCTAAAATAACGTTGTTACTTGTTGGTTAAATACAAACAAAATGTGTTATATGGTGCTGTACAAGTTAAATCTCTAACCAAAACAAACTAAAATAATCTTTATTTTATATTATTTAAGTTTTTTAATTAACAAACCATTTGCAGAAATGACTGAAAGGAGAACGAAGAAGTATAAAGGGCTTTAAGGCAAATGTAATATGTTATTTTCTATTGTTTTTCCAGGTGTGTCTTCCATATCTCCATCATGCTAATCTTTCGCAGAGGAGCAACAAATATCAATTTTCACGGTTGTATAAATGCATTTAATTTAAGAGTCAATGAGTTAAATACAAAATATTGAAATATCTCTGTTGATGTAGAGATGTATTTCTTCTTGGACTGAATCATAATGTGATAAGGTTTTCTGACACTAAGCCAACTCTCCACGGGGATTTAAACTTAGCAGCTTGAGGCGCGGCGCTGCTTTCTGCTGAGTCTCAGGTACGCTGTTTTCCTTCAGTCCTGAGAACACTTTGTGGGTTTTCAGAGCAGCTGCTGACGGCTTCACTTGGCTACAGTTTACTGCAGATGGTAATCAAACATTAGTGGTGTTTTTTTATTAAATTAACATTTATTTTCTTCGTCTGCCGCCCTTATCTATGTTAATGCTTGTTTTTACATTTTGCTCGGTTTTAACAGCTGGGTGGAACATGGAGGAATGTGTTCAAATCACACTGTCAACAATTCAACATGAGTAACAAAAACATGGAGGTGACCACAGACATGTCTTCAGGTATTTCCTCCAAAACGCAGAGCTGTGGTCCTCGTCTTCAGCGCAGTAAAGGCTTATACATTTTAGAAAGAAAAGACGTTAACATTTAGTGAATACAATTAAGAACACCCACTAAAAGTGATTGTTTTTTAAAGAGGCCCTATTATGCTTTTGGGGGGTTTCTGTAGTGTGTTCTATAGGTTTTAGTGCATGTAAATGGTCTGCAACGGCTAAAATCCCTGTGTTCCCTCCAGTTACACTCCGCCATCTGCCAGAAACGCCTCCATTGGACTCCTTTGTTTACTTCTGGAACATAATGACATCATTTTGTAACACTCGCATTATTGGCTAGCGCTCCAGCACTTTGTTGGATAGGCTAAGGGGCAGGACCCAACAGTTTGCATTTCTACTTTTCTTTGTCGTTTGAAGGGAAATCTAAATAATAAGCGACCGCTGCTCTCCCTCTTAGCTATTTTTGTTACATTCTTTATCATGTAGTCTTCTTGATATTCCCGATTAAACATCCATATTAAATGTTTTTTATTTCTCACAAGGAATCTATCTTGAGATATCATTTACATGAGCTATTATTTTAATTTTCTCATGTTGAAAGTGTTACTAAATGTCAACAGTGTTTGTATAACTCATATGTTCTACATTTTTCAGGTAATAAGAAAAGTGTGCCTACCTGCGCAGCTCTGCCTGTGGGCTCTCCGTCCTCTCGGCTCTGCGCTGGGCCTCTGCGTGGAGTTCCGCCTGGAAGCTCACTGCCTCCGCAACTCTGTGTTGGGCCTCAGCGTGCAGCTCCTCCACCAGGCCCTCCAGCTTACCCTCGGAGCTCTGCAGGCACATCAGCTCCGAGCCGACCTGCCTCAGCAGCTCCTCGTCCCGAGAGCTCTCCCTCGCTAGCAGCCCCACCCTCTGCTGCAGGGCAGACACCAGGTCCTGCAGACACATGGAGATACTAGCACATCAGATAAGAATATTATTTATACCAACTCACATACCTTTTAAATGCCATCTCCTATACCTTTTAAATACCAACTCACATACCTTCTGCAGAATGTTTATGCACACTTACATAGGTTTTCATTGATTTTATTGAATGAAATGTAGCTTTCTTTGTTCTGCTGAATTCTGTTCATATCATAATTGTTTTTTTTGTGCAAAATCTACAATGTGCACAATCATTTTACTTAGCGTTTAACAATACCATTAAACTGTTACATTTGAAGAGATTTGTTATCTACTAAAGTTTCATAGTTAGGAGTGATACAAACAATATGCTATAGGTAACTTTTTAGCATTGCTTGCAAGTTAAGTATAATAAATAAAAACCATGCTGCAATTTGCTTATTTTGTACATATTCTACAGTCCTGGCAAACATTGCACATATCGTTATAGAGTAGTGTTATTAAAGTGCACCTATCATGCTATTTTTAGGCAATAGCATAGGTCTCAGATATATAAAAATATATAAAAAACATGTCTATGAAGTGTTTTGCTCAAAATACCAAACAGATCACCCATTCTAACTATGCCTCATATCCCTCTATTTCACTTCCTGTTTCAAAAGTGCTGATTTGGGTATAAAGCTTTAAAAAAAATTGATAAAAAAATTGATAAATAAAAGAGGAGGGGGCTGAGCTCATGCGGGACCTGGCAGCTACTGTCTAAACTAAATACTGCCGTGATGAAACGCCATATCATGGATTATCAAGGATTATTTCTGAAACAGTATGGAGCTCAAAGGCTTTCTCTCTTGCCGGTTATACCACAAGGTGAGTTCCTTTTTATTTCCTGCTTCTTCACACACATGCTCTCCAGTACAGGTTAGCTCTGAGTGTTAGCGATGCTAATGTAAACACCGACCATATTACGTCCAAAACAGTCGGGCATTGTTTCTGATAGCAACGTTTCTGATAGGGCCGTGGGTCCACATTTCAGATATTACGTCATATTGGACGCAAATCTGGATCAACTCTGTTGTAGCCCCGTTTTTAGAGATTTGGGTACGGAGGAAAAGAGAGAGGGTTTTATTTTCTGACGCTGCGTGAGTTCCCCGACACACATATTTATGTATAAAAGACATCAAAAAGTGCATTTTGCATGATAGGTCCCATTTAAAGTATGTGTTGATATTGTCTCAGATGCGTACATAAGATTGGTAAATACACTCAAATATAAACAACATACAGTAAATAGCACATATTAACTATTCATATTAATCACGTATCACTGAGGACTCCGTCACCTTTTCAAATCCCTGGGGATGTTCTGATCATAGGATTAAGTTATTTAACAGACTGCACGAGTGATATTGGTATGGATGTGTGAGCATATGTGTGTATATGTTTATATAGATATATATTCTTTCGTTTTAGGTGAAATTGCACTGCGAGGATTGCTTTTTTTAATTGTGTTGTACCTGGTGTGATGACAAAAAAGGAATTCTATTCTATTCTATTCTATTAAACACACCTAAAGGTTAGAGAGTTTGTAACAAGCCCAAACCTGATGTAGATCTATGTGAGCGAGTGAAACGATCTCTAACAAATACTATCAGGGTTTCTAGAGAAGCTGCTCGTTTGCTACTGAGAAGCAGTGATAAAGTTAAGAAGTTGAAAAAGACTTGAAACAAGAAGAAAAAACAACCCATTTCTGGAACACAAAGTCAAGTGTTTTTTTCTGGGTTTTCTCTCGTCTGTTTTCTTTCCTGGTGAAAAAAAATTCTAAAATCCCTCTTTAGTTAAACTGCTCACAGCTCACTTCTAAGCAACCTGTGTGGAGGAGCCAAAATCCCCTAAAAAGCTGCTACCCAGTGCCAAAGCCTCTGCATTTACAGTATGTTAACACTGGCACTTACTGGTAGCCTAATTCCAGTGTAATTTCAGTAATTGTAGCATCGGTGGCTCGCTGCTATGGTCATGGCTTTGTGCATTTAAATGATGGGATTGTACGAAGGTTAAGCGCTACGAGCTCAAATTACACAAATTAAAGTAAAATAACTCTAAATTGGACAGAAATTGTCCCTAAAGTCAGGTTTTCCTTACAAGACTTCAACTGTAACATCAATGATTGAGGTTCAAATACAACTGTTCTGGGAAAAGTCATTTGGTGAAGAAGTAGCTCATGGTGAAGAAATATTTGCAAACCCTCTGGATATATGGAGCTTTTTATTAACTAATCGTTTTGGGTTTTACGGCTCATTTGATGTCTGGTTTCTGTCCCAGCTGAAGCAGGCAGCTTTTTCAGCAAACAAATAAATCCACTGTTAATGTTTCAAGGACAAAAGCATTCGAGCCTAGAAAAAAGTGGAACGTTAGCAGGTAAAGAGCCAGATGTTAATCTCAGGTGAAGGTGGAGACCAAAACTAAAGCCATAATCTGAGTGAATTTGGATTTAAATGAATCAGCTATGGAAAAAGGCTCCAAATCAATGCTAATGTCATCATGTATAAGGGACCCCAATGGCAAAAACAATCTTTTACCACAACTTAAAATATAGAAAAATGCAAAGTAGTTTTTGTGGCCACTTGAGAACAATTAGTCAAATAGTGGCTCTATTTAAGACCTGAATACAATATATCGAGATAATAAATTGCTTCTATTGAGTTTGTTTCGGACTCTTTTCTATTTTCCTGAGTAGCTTTACTTCAGTTTGAATCTAATTATAAAGTACTACTCTTGCTGCTAAAGGTGAACCGACTGTGGAGGAAATTATTAAATGATTCATGGACAAAGTTTATCTTTTGTTATATTTAATAAAGTAATAAAGAAAGTCAATATACAAGTGAAATCCATCCCAAATAAAAGGCAATCAGAGTATAATGCTGGGTTGCCATTACAGTTTAGGAACTGGGGTAGTAACTATAGTAACGCAGTGTAGGCGGAGCCGTGACGTCATCTTCAATGCGAACCACAGAAAAACAACACCAGCCGTTAGCTGTTAGCCCTCAGAGCTCACAGCTCCTCATATCTGTTCAGAAACTAGGCAAAAGTTAAACAAGTACAAACCACAGACTGTCTGTGTCATGGCGAATACAGTCGCTGCTTTATTTATGTCTGTAGGCCGTTGTTGTGAGTGTGGACGGTCGGAGCATATACAACGTTAGCTTAGCCGATCTCCATTCAGAAAACACGCATTTTAAAAGGTTTTTCGCCTGCCGTCTGTCTGCAGACTTGTCAAAGCATTAATTCATGGTTTTTACTAACCGGTATCAGTATGTTGTTAGTTCGGCATCATTTCAAAATGTGTATTACAATTAAATCACGGTAAAATATGTTCATGTTGTTGTAGTTGCCAGCGATTCTCTCACTAGTTTAGCAAACTCAGCCCGGTTGTTGGCCCGGAAAGAACCAGAGAGCCAGAAAAACTGTGAAAAAGTACCTGCTAGCCGGAACTACGCCTAGTGGAGACGCAACCAAAAACGGGCCGGGTTTGGCACGGCACGCTTAAACCGTGCTATGCGCTGCAGTGGAAATGCGCCGTAAGACTATATGTTTTTAATTATTATATGATAATTTGACACGACACCGACTACAATGCCTTTTTTTCAGATGCACATATTTATTTGACCCGTTGTTTATATATGAGTATTGACTATAAGATGGCCTATACTATAAATACATTACCCCCACGCAATGACATAATTTCTTTCCTCTACAGACATGTAATTCCTTTCTTCCGCCCACCTGTTGCCGGTGCATCCTGCTGATCAGCTGGTCCTCTCTCATCCTCAGCTCCAGGTTCATCTGCTCCTGGTGGAAGATTTGAGCGCTCGCAGCTTCCAGATCATTCTGCAGCTTCCTCTCCCGCTCTCTGGACAGCAGGAACTCCCTCTCCAGCACCGCTGCAGACACAAACAACACCAAGTCAGGTTTCCACCATAGAGGACTTTCAATAAAGCACAAAGTCTGTGCCACTAGTTTTAATGGAAGGTAATGAAAAAGCATGTTTTATTGCCCATAGCATAAAATAACCATAATGTTTGAAAGCCACAACACATTAAATGCAGGGTTATACATGTCAGCGGGCGACGTTTCTGGCATTGAAATACTTTTTCTCTCATTGGAGGTTTGAAGCATTCCCACTCTCTCACCTAATCACTGCATGAACACTTTTTAGACTGATGTTTCTTGGATCTCAGCTCTGTTTGTCTAATTTCTCACGTTGTTATTATCCTCATCAAGTACACACTGTAGTTAGGGTCTGTCATTATGTCTCCAACTCCTTATAGTCATTAGCAAAGGTTCACAAAGATCAGGATTTGCCAGCGGGTGTTGGAGATATCAGTGGTGGAGATTTCTGCCTTATCTCTAACATAATAAAACTAGAACTAGAAAGATCCAAATATAATGCATTTGAAAAACTCAAAAGCAATGTCTCTTTACAGAAATCATGACCCGGTTACTGAAGATAATCCACAGACTTTGTTGTTTCATGTGAGGACTATTATCTTTATACTGTTCATTCACCTGCTCCTTGTTGAGAACGAAACGTCTAAACAGGATATAGGATGTTGTTTTAATACGTCATACACTCACACTAAACCTCCCAAACTTAACATGAACGCAAGCCTGAGCTTTTTGTGTGTGTGTGTGTGTGTGTGTGTGTGTGTGTGTGTGTGTGTGTGTTGCTGTATTGTATAATGTCTATCTGATGACTGCAGGTTCTTGATCTGACAGATATCTTATGTCGTCTCTGTTGATTTTTACAAGCATGCAATGTAGGACAGATCTCCATGTGAACACACTAAAACATATCTTTTATTATAATTTACTAACAAATGATGTCAGCATGTTTTAATTATCCCGAAGCTGAAGTAAAGCTTAATTATAGAGTGTCTTTCCAAAGCTTTCTAAAAGCAGGGACAAGAGCCTGAAGCAGGCGGCTTCTGGTATGACTTGTTGCCAACAATTGTGCAATTCTTGCCATAGAATAAAACATGGTAACAATTTAATGATATCTTATCTGCACACATTAGTAAATTGAGGCTTCAGTACAAACAGTTTCACTTTCAAGTCATGACCTTTGAAGCAGGTTGAGTTATATTACCTACTGTACAGGAAACACAGGTTAATATTCAGCTTGAGTCTTTGTCAGTTATGTTTTCTGAAAGTGATTCATTTTAGTGCATGAATGCATACTTGACCAACAAGTACTTTTAGAAACTGCTTTAAAAATGCTTTTTTAAATTACACATTAGATTACATTTCTCTTGTACTGTATGTTATTAAATATGGTACCTTGTAAGCTTTATAACTGCATTACCATTTTTGAATTGAGGATAAAAACCTTTCTGTATTCAAATAGTTTTTAACTGCTTTCTATGGCTTTTATGATTTGTCTTCTTTTCAGTTATTATTTTAGTTTTCTTGTGTGTTTGTGCGTATGTAAAGCCTGTTGGATTGCCTTTGTGTCTCAAATGTGCTAAATCAATAAACTAACCTTAACTAAATCTGGAGCTTTTGCTAATTCAACATTAAACTATGCCACGTGTGCAATTATAACATTACTAATTAGTGGAATGAATAACATTACAGGCACAAAAGGATTCATACAGTAACAGCTCTGATATTTAAAGTGGACCTATCATGATATATTTCAAACATATATTGTAGGGCCATACCTATATAAAACATGTCTGTGAAGTTTTTATTTAAAAATACCAAACAGATCATGCATTTGAGCCATGCCTCATTTCGCTCTATTTGCTCTTTCCAGCCCTGTTTTAGCAAGGGCTGATTCTGTGACGTAGCTTTAATGCAAATGAGCTGCAGCTGACCACGCCCCCCTGCAGGAGAGGGAGAGCAGCTGCTGGGCTCTCAGAAGAGGGGGAGGAAAAGAGATCTCCGTCCTCCGTGTTTTATTCTTATATTATTATATAACAAAGAAGACCTTTGACCGGCACTTTTCTAATTGTGTCCAGAAGATTTCAACTTTAACGGACATGTTGACCGGCGGAAAAAAATCGATCTGAAACTCTGCCGCACGGCCCCCTAGTTCCTTGGAAGAGGTGGAGAGGTGGGTGTTTGTCATCTGCTGGTGGACTAACCGGAGAGAATTACAGCGAGGGAGGGATTGCAATGAATTACAGCAGCAGGAGCAAACGCTTGCCTCGGGGAGGGAGAAAAAGAGCCACAGCGGAGAATAAACAGAAGGGCAACCATGGCCACATGCGCGGGAAGTCTTCTTCGCTGCTTTTGTGACAGACTACAGCGCCACTTACAGGCCTGGCATATGTACTACAGCGTCTCCAGCGCTTTCGAGCGGCAATGGCCGGTGGTGGCCCAACCCCACATTCCCCTGATAGGTGGAGAGTTGCCCATATAGGCGGAGCACCACTTTTCTGACATCAGAAAAGAGAGAGGGTTGTGTTTTCAGACACTTGGTGAGTTCCCTGACACACCGGGGACACATATTCATGTATGAAAGACGTACAAAAGTGCATTTTGCATGATAGGTCCCCTTTGAATGAGAAATGTTATTCTCACAGGTCAAATTACTTTTTCTCTAACCTTTTTGTGCTTCTTTCATATATTGTATTGCCTGAATCCAAACTTGAACACCAAGTACTTTTAGATACCACAGTACTGTGTTTGTTGAATTACACTTCCATTAGATTACATTACTCTTGTACTCGGACATGGTACTTTATAACTTATTTTGTCATTATAACTGAATCTGGGTCTTTCTCTATTTCAACTTTTAGTTATTAGTGCCTCAAGTACAGTAACAATATTAGGATTGACGGAATTAAGTAACATTACAGACAATAAAGTATAACTACAGTATTTCAGTATCTGAAATGTAAATGTGTAACTTTCAGGACTCACCTCTGTCGTGCGCCAGGCGGCTGCACTTTGCCGTCAGATACTGGATCTGACTGAAGTCCTCGTCCCTGTGAGCTCGGAAAAACCTCCTCATGCTCCTCTGACTTTGACCCGCTCTCTCCAAACACAATCTAAAGCTTCCTCAAGCTTCCCATGATCCTTAGGGCCGGACGGGTGTGTCGCAGACGGTCAGAGAGGACACAGTGAGCATGTTTCCTGCATTACTTCACTGTGTGTCTGGAAGAAGACTTGCACTGTACCTGCAGCACACCCACAGAGGGCAAGTTTAAGCATTAATCCAAGCTGCTGTTTTCATAACATGACAGGGAGGCGTGTGTGTGTGTGTGTGTGTGTGTGTGTGTGTGTGTGTGTGTGTGTGTCTGTCTACGTGTGTGTTGAGACCTGATGTGTTTTGTTGCCATCTGGCTCACTGCTTGAGTAAATAGAAATCGTTTGGAGCACAAATTGAAGGTTTAATCCGGCTTTATCTGCACTTTTTGTAAAAAATTCCGCCCAAAGGCCATGAGTTCTGCAGAGAGTCAGGCGTGTTGCATCAGGCCGGCGTCTTCATCTCAGCCTCAGGTCAGATCCTTTTTTTTTATGACATAGGTGTGTGTAATGGATTGTATAAAGGAGAATACCTTTGGCATTTAATGACATTGTATGGTGTAATGATGGGATTTGTTAATACAGTAGTTAACACTTTTTTGCTTTGGAATTAACTGGTTTAACACACTTTCTTTGAAGCCTTTATGTTCACATGTGACACAGAGCTCATTTACACACCAGTTGATAAATATCTGTATAAATAAGACACTGTGATCTCACTTTGCTCTTCATTTCCCTCTCTTCTCACGGTGTGTTTTCATGTTGCTGCTGATGCTCTGACTGTGTGCTGCCAGCAGAGGGAGACAACGCCCAGCTACTCCTCTCCAACTCCCGTGAGGAAAGTCTTTATTACTTTGTAAACATACGTACAATATTTAATGACTTTATTTGTTTATTTGTAAAAATAAACAGAATAAAATACTGTATAGTAGGCCTAAAGTGTGTGTGTGTGTGTGTGTGTGTTTACAGTATGCCAAATGTCAGAAAGAGGAAGACAGACAGGGGAGTGCCACTTGCTCTGCTGCAGAGGGCCTCAAATGAAGTTGACGGTTTTTTTGGTCATGTAGTGTGAAAAAAGGTAACCGTTTTTAACATGTTACAACCGTGCCTGGTATGTGCTACAACTGTCCCTGTACACAAGGACAGTTGCAACAGCGGTAATTAAAGTTTAAAAGTCTCAAAAATCAAATCAAGTTTTATTTATATAGCACATTTATAAACGGTTTTTGGTCGAGCCAAAGTGGTGTACATATAATAAAAATAGCCTACAGTAGGGACACTTTACAGCAAATAAAACAGCACAGTTTGTTCAGAATATCAGTATGAGAACAACGACACCCTCTATCCTTAAACCCTCACATCAAGGAAAAACTTCTGGAGAAAACCCACAGTTTAAAGGGGAACATGGGAGAAACCTCAGGGAGAGCAACAGAGGAGGGATCCCTCTCCCAGGACGGACAGACGTGCAATAGATGCCGTGTGTAAATCGAAGAGATAATACATAGGTAAGCATAGGTAGACCAAATGTTTGGAAATGCATGTGTCTATAATAAGAAGATGAATCTCCGAGGATGTCAACTACAATCCTGTGGAAGCCATCAGGGAAGCAGCATGACGAGACCCAGTCAGGACCCCAGAGACAGGTTCAGCCACGACCCGAAGTCCACGACTTAATCCAGAACTCAGGATAGAGGATCCAGGACACAGGACCACAGCAAGAGGATCAGCCTCGACTCCGGATCCCGGTGTAGATATAGACACAAAACAAGAAAACATTTGGCTGGGTTAATCGGAACAAGAGAATACACAGACACAGACAGGCAGACGGAAGAACAAGCACTCCCTTAGAATAGGTTGAGGGCAAAGGGTAGAAAGTGAGAGAGTAAGAAACATAGATGGAGAGGCACACACAGGGAACAAAGTCCCCACTGGAGCCTTAGTTGGAAATTGATGAGATAGGCCGGTTTACCCTGTGTCTACGAATCGTAACACTCTCCAGCCTGTCTAAGCCACTCTGCAAACCTGTTTACCTCTAATAAAACCTCGAGAGGTTAGAGAGGGAAAAGGTCTTGGATAAAAGTTATTCTTGATAAGAGAAGGCTAGAAGGCCAGAGAGAAAAAGTGAGTTTTAAGTGTTGATTTAAAAAAAACCCAGGGCCTGGGCCGACCTCACATGGAGGGGCAGAGTGTTCCAGAGCCTAGGGCCAGCCGCTGTGAAAGCTCAGTGCCCTTGGGTTTTGAGTTATTGGCGGTTAAAAGCTGTTCCTCGACGGCGTCTCTCAATAGGTTGCCCATCACGGCTTCAGCGCAGGCGCCGTGGGAATTGTAGTCCTTTATAGTGCATTGACTACAGACGTCACAATTAGGTGGCCTTTCTTATAAAAATCTAAATACTGGCTCTAACAACACACCTTTTGTACAATGTATTTGTTTTCTTTCAGATATTTAGGGCCCTTTTTTATTTATAAAACGCAACTTACATGATGCCGTTTAAACACATTTAAATAATTGTTTAAACGCCATAATAATAATGACGACCGTCCGTTCTGTGATTCTCCAGAACACACAGATGGCCAGTCTGCCCCTGTGTAGCATATGTTAAAGAGAGCGGGGCTGCGTTACGCGCATGGCTTCCTTCTGCAGGTAATGGGGAGACGCGCTCTGGCACTTCTGCCAATGGTGGTACGCGTGCCAGGGGTTGCCGACCCCTGGTTTAGATAGTTAACTTTAGACTAAGTTATCTCAGTGGGTCTCAAAAGGTTTGGATCAAATGTTGCACCTAGAAAAAACATATTTTCTTTATTCAAATGATTGCTTTATTACTAATGATATAGATATGAAATGTTGCTCCCTTAAAGTAGAGTCTATCTCGAGGAGGGGGCTGGACTTTGTCTCTCTTCACATTCACTTCTAGACTATGAGAGACTTCCTGTGGGTGAGGTTGTTTCTAAACTTAAACTTGAATTCCTCCATAACACTCCATCACTGCGTTTCAACTATTTGGTTAAAGCTGTTAAACATTTTCATATGAAATATTGGTGAGAAGGCCCATGGATTATAAAGTGAGAATGACGCCTGCAATTGTATCTCCTTCTTAAAACTGTATGCACTTTATTTTTTCTAGAAAGACTTTATGCAGCAGCAAGGTGCAAACAATGTGCTGTGGTAAAAGCTGCTCCGTTGTGTGAGCTTTGTGTAAAAGGGAAGGAAGCCCTGACCGTGTGAAGAAGTTAAAAAAACAACTTCCGTTTCCAATATGACATTGCATTTGTTTCTCTGTAGTTCCTGTTTGCTCTTCATATGCTGCAGTTTCAGTCTTTCTATTTGCACAAAGTAGAAGAATTTCTCAGAAGCAGATTATCAGTGTTGGATGTGAAGATGGGACACACTTTGCTCTGTCTACGGGTTTTTTTCTGTGTGTACTTTTCCTGTTTTAATTGCCATTGATGCAACTTTTTAAATGCCTGAGGTTAATATATATTTCTGTCAGTTTGATAATGTCAGATTTAGTTTCATACTTATTTCAGTTCTGTATTTACTTTACCGTGGACAAGCTCAAGGTAATTATACAATTTTCATACTTTTTGTTTACTCATTCGAGACAAATCCACCGATGTAACTCTCCAAACAACATCCGTTTGGTCAATGTATAATACTGTTTTTGACAAAAAGAAAACACATTTTACTTTTTGTATCTTGTAAAGGAAAGCAATGAAATATATCTAAATATATCAGGTAAGTGATCAAAGTAATACCACCATGACCAAGTTCAATACAAACATTTTTTATTTATTTATGAGCCATGTTGATGTGAACACGCAGTTTGGACAAGTTCTAATATATAATCTATTAATTATTGTAATGTTTTAACGTTTGAACAGCTCCACTGACGCTGTATAGGCAGGTGAAGTATACTGTACAATCCTGTGCTTTTCGTTATCACAAAATAATGAGTATTAAAATAAGAATAGGAAGACAGGGATCAGTTTCTTACATCAAAGCATTTACATAAAGATAATACTTCACCAACAAACCTTGTTATACTTTATTACCTGTGACAAATGGATTGTTTTCACATTGACAGTTTCTGAGAGTAAGTCATTTATTATCAGCTAACTTTTTTTTTACTGTATATACAAATAGTATTTTGGTTATTATATTTAAGTATAGTTCACACTTAAATTAGTTTTTTACATACTGTATGCAGAAAATATGTAGGATCCAAGGAGTGCATGTAACCCACCAATTATACATCATAATGTTATCATTCTGTGAAATGTTGTTTTCCAACAGACAGACCTAAGGCTGTCCTCACTGTGTCTCCATCATGGCCGAGTCCTGGAGCCTCAGTAACTCTGAACTGCAGCGTTGATCATCCTTCTGCTGGCTGGAGCTTCTACTGGTATAAGGCTGTTCCCCGAAAGTCATACCACTCCCTGTTAGAGGTTCTAGGGGTCTTTACCCGGTCCTTTAGGACCTGTTAGAGGTTCTAGGGGTCTTTACCCGGTCCTCTAGGACCTGTTAGAGGTTCTAGGGGTCTTTACCCAGTCCTTCGGGACCTGTTAGAGGTTCTAGGGGTCTTTACCCGGTCCT
>CALSBZ010046682.1:272717-300071 GCA_943591055.1 Gobionotothen gibberifrons | reverse complement strand
TGTGTGTGTGTGTGTGTGTGTGTGTGTGTGTGTGTGTGTGTGTGTGTCCAAACGAACAAGAAACACCAGATTCTCCACCATTCTTTACGACAGTGCAACAGGACCAGTGACATTCAAGATGAGGATGTTCCCCTTTCGGTCTCTCTCTCTTTTTTTTTTTCTCTCTCTCTCACTCACTCACTCACCAATGCTATATGTGCTGCATGAATGAGTCCTAACATCAGGAAGTGAATGAGCCATCTTACACTTCTGGTTCCCTTGTCTAAAAGTCAGAAAGTAGTATTTAGATGCCTGTAATAAGATATGTGGTAAAATATGGTATTAAACACCCCACTCATTAATTGAACATTTTAAGAATCTTAAAAAAAGCAGTTGCTATAAAGACGTGTCAATGTGACGAGGTCATCAGGGACACCATCACGCCTTGCTCTCGACCTAATTTATAAATATAATTGTTCCTAGTTTTTTCAACCACAACATTCTTTGCTTATTCCTGTTAATAAATTGATGCAACACGTTCTCTCTCCCAACTCGTCCTATAGTGACGTTATGTCAGGATCCCTTGGCGTTACTTTCTAACGCACCGGGGGCCCTTTAGCGTCGACTTTCAACTATCAGGGAGTCCCATTGACTTGCATAGAGCTCCCTGAACGTCCGTAATGGACAACTTGAGATCACGGAGAAATGCTCTCCGCAGACCCATTCTCACAGCGTTTATCAACTTTTTTCTTACTCAATATCAAGCCACACTTATTGTTTTTACTTCTTTATTTTAATTGTATAATGTCTGACTTTTTTTTCCGTCAGTTAGGAAGAAAGAAGGGCTCAGAATGTTGAAATCTGTATTGTTTCATAGTTTTTTCCTTCAAATGTTTTATTCTTTTCTAAACCACACACTGTTATTTACTCAACAATAAGACACAATTATTCTTGTGTTTATTTATTTGTTTTATTGTATAATGTCTGACTTTTTTTATGTTCATCAGCTCATCCGAACACAGGAAACTGTATTTTTTTTACCGGTTACTTTTCATTTCAAATTAAGAGTTCATTTTAATATTATGATAGATAATATTATGTTTTATTACCTAGAGCATTGGGTCATGTTATGACCATCTTTTCTGTGTTGCTGTGGGGTTTTCCCATCGGTTTAGTGTTACAAATATCAAAACAATATAGTAATAAGCCTTATCAGCCGTAACTATCATCAGAAAGATGTGGATTCCAGCCGAGTAGCCGCCCGACGGCACGTAAAATGGAACGCAGCCCAGCCACGGCAGACTACAAGATATAACAGGATTTGAACGAGTCCACCCACACACCGGAAGAACTACACATGCTGGCTATTTGTGTGTTTCGCAACATGTTCTACAGAGCGTCTCTACTGGAAATTGTAATTTCAAAATACATTTGTATATTTCTCATAATTAGAAGTTGCCAGTATTACACTGTGTACACCCCTGGAGGTTTAGGGGATGGGAAACACATTGGTCTTATCACATTTTAAAAATATAATTGATAAATGGGTGAAAACTGCTTGTGCCCATAATGGGCAGCATTAATATATACCCACATGACAGCTAAGGTCAGAAGAGCTTTACAGCTGGTCTTATGTCTGTGACCCCTCCTGTTGTTCATTGATAAGCCTGAAACATGCACTTGTCAAGGTTCAGAGGCACATTTTGCAAATATGGCAGTAGCCATCCATCATCTTCAGATTAACATGATGTTAAGAAATTATAGATTTTATAACTATTTAAGCGAAACCATAACGGTAAACCACAACCTTAAACACACAAGTTTATTTAAAGGATAAACCTCTCTTTTTTCAGAAAAGGGGATAGGCAGCAGTGGTGTAAAGTAACTAAGTACATTTACTCAAGCACTGTACCTAAGTACTTTACTTATTTCATTTAGATGGTACTTGTACTTGTACTTCTACTCTACACTACAATTCAGAGGTTAATCGTGTATTTTTTTGTCCAATACATTTATTTTACTTACTTTACAGATTTGGCTCACATCATTATGTGGAATATAAACAACCCTTAAATCAGACTTTCGTTACACCTGAGTAAGATTCAGGGAAGGTGATTGTCAAGTGCCACAAATAATTTAGCAATATATTTGATAGTGGGTGCTTGAGAAGACCAAACATTTATCTGCAGATCCGTATAAGGCATATTCATTTCTCGCTGAATTTCTTAAAATGTTCTTCTTCTAATTTACAAGTTGAATCATTATTTTTCTCATGCCCTTTTTCTAAATTATTTTAGTGTAATATGAGGGATTGGTTGTTGCTTACATTAACAGATATTCCTGCCTTCAAAATATGTCACATTTAATTTGATATTGATAATATGGAATATTCAATATCTGATTTGGTTAATATAATTATTATTTTGGGTAAAACCATATACACTGCTGTTAATGGAGAGGTAGCAAACGATCCTTTTTGTTTCTTTTATTAATGAATTAAAATAGTTATTTCTGTCTCTTAAAAAAATACAGTCCTGGAAAATTGCAAAAAAGATTTATAGTAATATTTCTAAATTTGTATTATTTAAAATAAGCTTTTTAATGCCTCTTTCATTCTTGTGTGCCTTTTTTTGAACCCCCTGGCTCTTATTGGATGTGTTATTTATGTTTATTTTTCTTTAATGGGAATTAACTATTATTTTGAAATGAAAAGTAACCGGTAAAAAAATATAGCTTCCTGTGTTCGGATGAGCTGCTCCGACTCTCGGTCCTGAAGGACTCCAAAAGTCCGACTCAATCAAACAAATAAATAAAAACAAGGATAATGTCTTATTGTTGACTAAATAACAGTGTGTGGTTTAGAAAATATAATTATACAATTCAAATAAAGAAGTAAAAACAATAAGTGTGGCTTGATATTGAGTAAGAAAATAATTGATAAACGCTATTAGAATGGGTCTGCGGAGAGCATTTCTCCGTGATCTCAAGTTGTCCATTACGGACGTTCAGGGAGCTCTATGCAAGTCAATGGGACTCCCTGATAGTTGAAAGTCGACGCTAAAGGGCCCCCGGTGCGTTAGAAAGTAACGCCAAGGGATCCTGACATAACGTCACTATAGGACGAGTTGGGAGAGAGAACGTGTTGAAAGTTGATAGGGACATCAGGACTTGCTGAAATGGAATTACTTCAAATTGGGCACACATTCGCTCTACAACGTTTTTTTATTGGAATCACCTACTTAGCTTTTTGCTATAGCCTAATGTGAAAAACATTTGGAATCTATCAACATTTTGTCCTTTCTTTTTGCAAACTTTTGGCTCAGAAATAAAGGACGAAAGGAAGAATATATTCGCTCTGAGCAACACAGAGTGTTGTCTTCCCAAAGCAGAGGCATGTTTCTCCATTACTAGGGTTGTACGATCTTCTCTAACCACAAGATATCAAATCCAGTTTCATTTGTTCCTGAAAGGGTAAAGCTAAAATAAATGTCTTGGTCATATACATTTCCTATAATTGCACAGATATCACAATTTCATTTGACCCTCCCTGTCTGGTAAATGCTCACGTGTGCTCATCATGCTGCCCTCCCTAAATTGTAACTGTAAATGTGTCTCCAAAGCTGATTTCAACCGGATGGCATCATGGGTTATTTTATACATTTTATAAAACTACTCCAGAACCACATTTTACTCATTTTAAAAAGCTACTGCAGATTATGGGGTAGGTGTGGCCAGGGCTCGAGCTTCAGCGGGGCCGAAAAAAATTGTGTCGGGGAGGATAACAAATCTTTTTGGGACGAATTTGGGACGAGAGTTAAAATAAAAATACCCTGCTAACTCTACTACAAACGGCGATGAAAATGAAACCGACTGCACGTTTTGTGTAGCACACAGTTATTAAACCTCCTTGTCAACATAAACACACACACACAAAACATTTAGCAACCCGTGAAATACACACACACACAGTACGTAGCTACAGCTGTGCCGCTGGCTGTGCCCGCAAATTCCTGGCCCGCAAATTTGCGGGTCTAGCTATGTACTGAGTGTGTGCAGCGCCATATATATATATTATATGGCTCTGAGTGTGTATATTTCGCGGGTTGAGTGATGTACAATGACAATGGCATTCCGTGGAGGAATTCTGAAATGTTTTACCGTTACATCACAAAAAAACACAGCAGAATCAGACCCTGGAGCGCGGCCTCTTTATTTACTTACTCCTCTTCATCCCCTATGGGTAATAAGGCTGAGATGAGAACTCTCCATCGCATTTAGTCCTTAGCAATATGCTGCGCCTCTCCCCATGTAGGGATGGGTACCGAGCCCCGGTATTAAACGGGCCCCAGGCCGGAATTATTAAAGACCGTGGTACCGTTGAGCTCCGACGTTATCAGACTTTTTATCGGTACTCGAGACATTTAAAAAATATATGTCATATGTATTATTGCTACATAAACATTATATCGCAGTTTTAGTTTCGCCAACTCCGTTTCTAATATGCAATAAGACTACAACATGCGTCTATGATGTATTTTCGAGCTTTCCAATCCAGACGAGATCTCTCTCTCCCGTCTGTGTGCGAGGGGGCGGGGCAGTTTGTAAAGGTCTCTTGACTGTGTTGCAGACTGTCATCCTGGTTAGTGGTTACTCTGGGTTCTGTCTTCAGGACAGAGTGTTGGATTGTTTGGTTAGTTGGATGGGACTTGATTGGATTCAATATTAGAGTAACTTTCTCGTTTGTGTGTTTTTTTTAAATATATTTGGCCTTTGTTTCTGTGTTTGACTGATTTCCTCATCATTATCATCTAGATTTATATGATGTTTTATTTACGTTAAAGGTCACTTTGAATGATTTTAACTAATGATAATGTAGAAAAACTAATATTTTAAATTCGGGACGGTCCACATTAATTTCGGGACGTCTTAGATTGTATTTCAGGACGGTTCCGGGAGGATGGTGAAAAAAGTTAGTCGAGAGCCCTGGGTGTGGCTAAAAGGGTAGAGCGGTTGCACCAAAATCGGAAGGTCAATGTGTGTGAATGTTAGTCTGGGGGCTTCCACCTTATTTTGTGTAGGTTCTTCCTGTTAGAGCGTAAATGCTATACTTTGCATATGTGTTCATACCAGAAGTTAGAATAGGGGTGGGGCTATGTAAGGTGAATAGCAGCCTCAGCCTCTGTATGAATGTGTGTGAATGAGTGAAGGTGTAAAAACACTTTTTAACCAGCTCTGACCAGGCTAGTTTGGAAATATAATCCCTCCACCTGGTCCTGGGTCTACCCTTTAGTTCAAGAGCAGGGCTCGACATTAACGACTGCCCGATGGCCCGGGGCCATCTAGTATTTAGCTCGGGCAATGAAGCCTCACCTGCTGGTTGCCCGATCGGGCAATCTATTATGCCAGTATCATGCAGCTCGCGGATCCAGTAATGAGTGACCCGACAGTAAAACTAAACATATCTATAACTAGTTCAGGTAGTTTGAGAGGTAATTAAAATAGCTACGTGTGATATTCTAACCTGAAGTGTGTGTTTTGTCCGCTCACTGCTGCATGTGATCATGTCGACTCGTCAGCAGCAGCTGATCTCTCTCTCCCGTCAGATTAGACTTCACTCGCGTTTATGTCCATATCGATCAGATCTAGCTAGTTCTAGCTAATGATATGACTATCTGCTTATTAAAAGACACCTAAACAATAAGTGTCGCTAAGCAACCGGGTGAGGCCGCAAAGTATAGCGCAGCATTATGCATTTGCTTACATGCGGACCGGAACCCCGAGGCATTACCAACAGATCAACGCACAATCAACCCATACAGGACATCTCTTTCTCCACATTAAGTGTTAGACATTAGAATTGACTATTCTTGTCTGTCACATAAGTGGCGCAACTGAAGCGGTATTGCGCTAAAGGGAAATTATTTTGACCGGAGATATTTAGATTTGCCGGCTAACGGGAACTCTGACGTCGCCATTTTGTGTGCTTCGCGGATGCGCTCGGCTCCTCTCGACTGCTGCTCGGGTCTGCTCGGTCAGCTTCCGGATGAGGAGGCATTCGTTCGACCAACTTACAGTAGATAACATTACAAACATTTTTAACAGGGGCCATAATAGTGTAAATAATGTTTGTTTTGGCAGTTATAACTGAATGTAATGTTTTCTATTTTTTTACATCTGGGAAGGCATTTGCCTTCATCAGATGGAAAGTGTCTTGACCAACAACTTAAGTATTTCTTATAGCTATGCAGGGCATGCAAGCGAGCAAACACAAACAAGAACAAACAAACAAGTGAAATGAAGAATACAATTGAAATTGTGGTGGTTCATCTTATAATTCAGTCTAGAGAATGCACCAGACAGCATCTAAGACATGCAAAAATCTAAATGTTCTAGGGGGAGGCCTCCCAAACCCTTCGTGCGTCATTTCGTCTTCAGGGCAATCTCTATTGGGCTCAGGGCCATCTGTAAATTAGCTTAGATGGCCCATAATGTCATGCACTGAAGAGTAACAATAATATGAAATGCCAGTGCCACCTCCTGCTGCAGCCCGGGAGGAGTCAATAGCCCAGTCAGAGGGAGTAAGAGTCAATGACCACTAAAGAGGCCTTGGCTACTGGAGTCTAGAGTTACACAGAGTCACAACAAGATGCTATCAATGTATCTACGAAAGACCAGAGACAGTTCACATAACAGGATTATGTTACAGTCACATAAGCATTGGCTCTGTACACGCGTGTTTGTCTTTTCAAAAGACAGTCAATCTCAAACATACATTCTCTAATATTTAAACAAATGAATACTTGATTTCCATTTCCATTTGTATTTAAGAGGGATTGCTTAACATAAAGACTGGGATACATTCTACTACATCTTATCTTTCTTTCTGATTCACACATTTGTTCTGCTTAGTGAAAATGTGATATCTCCTTGCCTTTGTAAAATAAATACATTAAAACTCTGAGAAAAGGTAGAAGCAACAGAACATCGCCACAGCCACATCTCTTGGAATGATAATTGTTACTGGTCTAAGTTAAACTACTGTGTAATGAGGCTCATATCTTTGTAGAAAATCAGCTTTTTTCCACCTAAAGAACATTGCCAGACTCCGACCGTCTCTCTCGGAGTCTGTTGCTGAAACCTTAGTACATGCATTTGTCACCTTCCACTTGGACTATTGCAATGGTGTCCTGTTCGGCGTACCCAGGCCAAAACTGTGCTGCCAGGGTTCTCACACACACACTATTCACCTCCACTGGCTGCCGGTCAAGTCCCGCATTTCCTTCTCCTCACCTACAAGCCCCTCCATGCCCATGTCCCCCACTACTTATCGGACCTTACAACTGTATCTTCCATTCTGGTACAAAATATTTGTATATTGCCAGCTTAAATACATAAATATTGGTTTGCCAGTATTGGCCACAACCTTCAAAAGCCCTTTATATTTTATTAATGCTGAAAGGTTGATATAAATATATTGTCTCTGTTCCTCAATGGATACAACATAACATTCTCACAATTCAGAATGGAAGAGCTGGAAACACAATCAGACAAGCTACCCTCCACCCTTTTGTCAACACACAGCTCATTTCACTCTGTCCATCCATGTAGCTCCTGTCCTTGCGTATGCCAGGGAACGAAATATATATATGTTTTGTTTCTTCTGAAAGGAATCAATCAATCAATCACTCAATGAAAAACTAGAGTAGATATGTCATACTTCAAACATGTTGAAGTAAATGACAACCAAGCAATAAAAAGACTGGGCTGTATCGTTTCGGTTTTGTTGTTTTTTGCTAACATGCCAGATGATAAATGCTTGTATAAGCAGCATAAATGCAGAAAACGTATTTACATCTTTCCACACAAGTCATCTCAAACCTTTATCAATCTATATTCTCACAACAAGATGCTTGTATCTATAAAGAAAGTGTGAGGATGATATTTGTTGGTATGTTCCATGACGATCAATGGCTATTTATTTTATAATTGCACATTTATAAACACTATGTTTTTATATCCTTCAACCCATACACTTATATTTGGGGTTTCTCTACACTGTAATATAGGAAAATATATCAAGCTGAATCCATTCTAATATTTTCTCGGTTTTCTGTCTTTTCATCCAAGGATTTATCTCTATAACAGAGACATAACTATAACCACCTGCTTAGATCTTCTCTCCCCCCTCCTTCCACTCATTTGACAGAAACCCAAAAATAACTCCTAATAAACTGCAGACGTATCATTGTTTCTATTTTTTTATTTCCCTGCCACTATGGCTACTTCTTTCACTCCCCCAGAAAGCATATTACTATTCATTATAGATTATCTTTTGCTCCTCTCATCGCACTCTAAAATGTGTTCCTCTGCTTAATTTGTGCCCATGTCCGTCCTTCATCTAACTATTCTCTCTCTTATTCTTGCTAACTGTAGCCTCCAGTAATCTACAGTAGTGGTGTGATCAGGGATGACAGAGCAATCATCTGAATGAATATAGCTGCAGAGAAAAACACTCCTCTTGGTATAATAGGCAGCTTTGATCATAGGGATGAATGCCATCATGTGCTGATCCACTGTGTGTGCACAATGCATGCATGCAAATGTGCATAGCTCTGAAACCTACTTCAAAGCAGGTTAATAACACAAATCTTACAATAGTACATTATACATTTAAGGCATTTATCTTTTGCTGCTTAACTTTTTCCTCAATTTTTGTTCTGTGTTGTTTCTAAGTGCTAATGCCACTCAATCAATTCACTGTCTTCAATAGCAATGAGACCTTTTAACTCCCTTTCAAAATGAGATTTGCAATATAAAAGAGGAATCAGCCCGCTGTATTTAGCTGCAGGAGGCTCCTTCAAGTCGCCTGGAGTCTTTGATGTCTTTGCATGTGCTCATGCATCCTATGAGGGGCCGTACAGGCCGTAATTCATACTGGTAATCTCACACACAAACATTCTCTTTTTACATTCATACATTTTCATTCGCATATACATATATTTACACTCACACATTCATACATTTTGCTCTCATATCAACATATTTCAATGCACACATTCATACATTGTCACTCACATATTTATACATTTTTCACTCACACATTTATACATTTTGCTCTCATGCACATTCATTCAATGTTTACATTTAATATTATAAATAATATATGCATGTCTGAAGACAATATATGTATGCAAGAGAAGAATGTGGGAGATAAAGTATAGTGGAAACGGAAGGAGTATAGTTGAAACGGAAGGCAGGTCATTATCGCGCTGTGATTGGCTCAGAAGGTCGAGCAGGGCGGGCTCATGTTCAGAACTTCTGATTCAAATCAACATGATGGAGGGAGATTATTCCGTGTATCTACGGACCATTTGGGAGGGAGGCGTGTGGCGCAGTGGATAGAGCCTTGGTGTTGGGATCAGGTTCAAACCCCACTGCAGTCAGCATGTCGTTGTGTCCCTGGGCAAGACACTTCACCCCAAATTGCTCCTGTGGGGATTGTCCACAGTAATGAGTATGTAAGTCGCTTTGGATACAAGCGTCTAACAAGTAACATGTAATTTGTTTTTCTTTATTAAACAAGTAAACGGAAGAGTGTCTGAGAGAGAGTATTTCTGAGAAAAAGTCAGCTGAAATGGTGGCATGCCACTGCTTTACGTGTCGACAGCATGTTTGAACGTGTTTGCAGCAGTAAATGTGGCTGTTTGGCCACTGACGTTGCCATAACAACACCTGAATTTAAATGTGCAACCTCTGTTTGTGACAGATTTTTGCATGAAATTCTAATTCTTCTGAATGATATTCCTATTGACAGCTAGTTTCTATGTGAACATTATGAGATGGACAGCCAGAGAGAATACATGAAAAACAGTTATGAAATACTATATGGCAGTAAAACAAGAATACAGTTTAAAGGGGACCTATCATGCAAAATGCACTCTTGTACGTCTTTTATACATATATAATATGTGTCCCTGGTGTGTCAGGGAAGTCACCAAGTGTCAGAAAGTACAACCCTCTCTCTTTTCCTCTATACCCAAATCTCTAAAAAAAAAAGGGGCTGTAACAGATCTGATACAGACTGATCCAGATTTGAATTATTTTCTACGTCACAGTAGGGGTCCTCCGCTTATTGGTCAATTCTCCACCTGTCAGGGGAATGAGAGGTTGGGCCACGGCCGGCCATTGCCGCTCGAAAGCGCTGGAGACGCTGTAGTACATATGCCAGACCTGTAAGTGGCACTGTAGTCTGCCACAAAAGCAGCGAAGAAGACTTCCCTTGCATGGTTGCCATGGTTGCCCTTCTGTTTATTCTCCGCTGTGGCTCTTTTTCTCCCTCCCCGAGGCAAGCGTTTGCGCCTCCTGCTTTAAAACAAATGAATAATGACTCTATATAATCATATGTAAGGGATAATGTGTCCCTTGGTCATTATGGGGAAAAGAACACCGACAGGCTGATCAGGAGACCGACGTGAATATCCCGCTTATTACATGGCCACATTCTCAACGAAAGGAGGGTCAGGCCGATTGTCGAACCTCAGATTGAGGAGGAACAATGCGGATTCCGTCCTGGTCGTGGAACGACGGATCAGCTTTTTACTCTCGCAAGGATCCTGGAGGGGGCCTGGGAGTATGCTTATCCGGTGTGTTTTGTAGACTTGGAGAAGGCGTATGACCGAGTTCCCAGGGAGTTACTGTGGGAGGTGCTGCAGGAGTATGGGGTGAGGGGGTCTCTACTCAGGGCCATCCAATCTCCGATGGACTGTCCACTCCAAGTAGGGAATGAGTCCTTACCCCAAGTGAAGGAGTTCAAGTATCTCGGGGTCTTGTTCTCGAGTGAGGGAAAAATGGAGCGTGAGATGGGCCGGAGAATCGGAGCAGCGGGAGCGGTACTGCAGTCGCTTTACCGCACCGTTGTGACGAAAAGAGAGCTGAGCCAGAAGGCAAAGCTCTCTGTCTACCGGGCCATTTTCGTTCCTACCCTCACCTATGGTCATGAAGGATGGGTCATGACCGAACGAATGAGATCGCGGATACAAGCGGCCGAGATGGGTTTTCTCCGCAGGGTGGCTGGTGTCTCCCTTAGGGATAAGGTGAGAAGTTCAGTCATCCGGGAGGGATTCGGAGTTGAACCGCTCCTCCTTCACGTCGAAAGGAGCCAGTTGAGGTGATTCGGGCACCTAGTAAGGATGCCACCTGGGCGCCTCCCTAGGGAGGTGTTCCAGGCACGTCCAGCTGGGAAGAGACCAAGGGGTAGACCTAGGACCAGGTGGAGGGATTATATCTCTTCGCTGGTTGATGTGGCCAGGGAAAAGAAAGTTTGGGGCTCTCTGCTGGAACTGCTACCTCCGCGACCCGACCACGGATAAGCGGGAGAAGATGGATGGATGGACATTCTCAACAAAGTAACGACATGCTTTTATGGATTTAGAAAATGATTGTATTGATTTAAAAAATAGTTGTATTGATTTAAATTGACATGCATCCGCTAAGAAAAATAGTCCGTTGTTACTGTTTGAACTAACGTAGCAACGGCAGGAACTGCTTCGATAGCGTTTTTGAGGAGCTTTTTGATTACAGATTTGAAAACATCGTTGCTTGCTTTAAAAGTAGCACAATTCATTATGTCAAACCTTGGAAAGTATCTAGATATCCCTGCCCTAATGCCAAAGTAACTGGCAACTGAATATGTGTCGCCGTCTGATGTCTATGTCTGGACCGCTGCGTAAAAAGGAGGGTTTCTGCCCCATTACTTCTCTTCTTACTTCTATAAGAATAAAACACGGAGGACGGAGATCTCTTTTTGTCCCCCTCTTCTCCCCGCTGCAGCCCAGCAGCTGATCTCAAAGCACGCTCCCCTCTCCTGCAGGGGGGCGTGGTCAGCTGCAGCTCACAGAATCAGCCCCCTGCAAAAACAGCGCTGGAAAGAGCATATAGAGCGAAATGAGGCATGGCTAAAATGCAGGATCTGTTTGGTATTTTGAAAAAAAAACTTTATTTATATACTTTATATAGGTATGGCCCTACAATATATTGTTCAAATATAGCATGATAGGTCACCTTTAAAGAGTGATTAGTCAAATATCCATAAAGAAAAATCTGCTTACAGTTCTGTTTCATATGGGTGTTGAGAGATGTATCCATAGATCTCTTAATTTTGCTATTAAAGTGCACCAGATTGATGCTTTTAACTTCAATATTTAAAAAAAAATCTTCCCGGAAGAGCATGCCCCCGGACCCCCCTAGAGGAGGTGAGGACTCCCCAGAGGAGATTAGGTCCACTGTGTTTACATGCTTATTTATACAATATGTGTGCTTATGCTAACATCATAAGACAAAAGTTGGTTCCGTGTTGTGTGTAGTGAGAACGCACTAGAGTGAGGGGGGCCCCCAAGCTAAAGCTTGCTTAGGGCCCCCAAAAGTCTAGGGCCGGCCCTGTATATGCAGGAATCCTGAAGTCAGATGTAATACCATTTAAGACCTTTTTTAAGACCCTTTCCGTACATTTTAAGACCTCATCGCCACTTTGAGTTTTAACCGGTTACATTGGCGACACACTTTACCTCACATTTACTATATACAGTAGGGGTGTAACAGGTCACAGAAGTCACGATTCGGTTCATACCTCGGTTTGGGGGTCACGGTTCGGTACGGTTTCGGTACAACAAGGAGAAAAAAAGTCCCAAATGCATACTTTTTTTTTGCTGTTATTTATTTTTAACAGTAGTGCAAGTTTTGGTATGAAAATAAGGAACATTTGGAACCATTAACTGTACTACACAGTTAAAAACAAACCACAAACAGTAACACACACTCAGATGGCCATATTATTTATAATGGCTGATGTCAAACAAAAAGGTTAAATAATCTGTACTACAACTAAAAAGAATGTCTTGAAAATATTAAAATAAATAATAAGAAAGTGTTTCAATCACAATCAATAAAAGGCAATACAGAACTGTATAACATCTCCCGATGTCAAAATATAAAATAAATACAATGATAAATATAAAACAAAATAAAATCTGTACCTTACAAGTTAACATGTGTAATTAACTTGTGAGTGTGTGAGGCCATTATGCCTAACTAAAGGTACTCAAGCTTTACTCTTTTTTTCTTCAAAAAGATGAGTTTAGCTCCGTTAGTTGACATACATTGATACTATAAGCTGACTAACGTTAGTCTAATGTTATGTTTGACTGTAAACGACCACAACATGAGTTAGCTCTCTGTGCAGTTTGTTCGTTCCGGGTTAGTAGCGGCTAGATAGAGGTGTTCTGCAGACATAAACTAGCTACCATTCCAGCCAACGCTAACAAACGTTAACTAACACACAGCTGGCGCCGCTAGCTAGGTAGCTAACATTAACTACTAACCAACCAACAAACCGCACGGAGAGCTATAAGATAGTTAGCACTCCCTCTCGCTGGGGACTCTGACTCGGATGTGATTGAGCATGTTTGACGTGTTACCACTAGCATACCGCACCGCTGTAACAACACCGACACACCGCCCTCGTCCGATCCACAACTCGCTCCCCATCGTTATTGTAGTCCACAGGGAACCCGAAATGTTCCCACACAGCTGATTTAAAAGAAGCAGGTGGGTTCTAGCTCCTGTGTGAATTCGCCATAGCTGCTAACTTTTCTTCTTCATGTATTGTGTTCGTTTTGTTGTGTTTTCTTCTTGTTCTTCATTTGTTATTTACGGGCGGCTGGCTTTTCGGCGCAATACCGCCCCCTGGATTATATATAGTGTAGTTGATACTGCCCTGAGTGACAGACTTGTTTCCCACTCGTAAAAAAAGGCGTATTCGCCGTGTGACTGCGGACGAATACGGATACCGTTACACCCCTAATATACAGTATTGATTGTCCTTCCTCCTTATCTTCCAACCATTTGGACGCAAACTTGCATTTCCCCATAACGATGTTGTTTAACAACCGGCGTAAACGGACCTTTGCGCGCTATCAAGCAGTGAGCGTGCGATGTCCTGTTCAGATGACGTCAAATCCAACGGGATGCTATAAATAAACTACACAGAATCACACTACACACCTACGCAATGATTACATTCAGGCAGACTGTAGAATACAACCTCTTTGGACCATTTATATACTTATTGGAAACAAGCTACAAAATGTAATACCTTGGAAAATGCCGTTTAATACTTCTTAATAGCCTTAATGTTGGCTACATACACGTGTATTATCTCCAGTGTTAGATGCAGCAGATGCTTCAGCAGAGGGGAGCCTCATATCAGCCTGGATTTTCTCCCATTAGCTTAACATCCCCTCTTTTTCTACCTCCCTCCCTCCTTTACTCACGCTGTCAGAAATTGATGACCTGCAATTACACAGCATGTGTCAGTGCGGTTTAACCTCATTTAATAGCTGCAAGCAGAATATGACTGAGCAAGCGGAGAACCACCAATCAAAGCACTAGTTTTCTAGCGTTTCACTGTACACAGGAAACACTTGCTGTCCAGCCTATACAATAGGATAACATTTCCACACCAATCCTGTATACAGTAGTTTATGATCATATAGTAGCCTACTTGACAGTTGCAATAATATAACATTGATAAAATTAGCAATTAAAAGTTTGTTGACGATAAGATTGTATATTATTGAGAACCAGGTCCATGCATAAATTGAATATTGTATAGTTTTAGCATTAGAAGCCAATACTTGTGTAGGTACACAGGATGAACGTATGCGAATGTCCTAGTCCAAATAGGCTATCAATATTAAAGGTATATTTTGACTTTATGAACCATTAAGTCACGTGTACAGCGTTAGAAAAGAAAAGTGAAGGTCTAACTGAACAGGTTCAGAGGGTAAGACCTGTCTGTTGTTGGTTACACTCAATGCTACAGTGGCTCACGTTATAGTAAACTCATTTTATGACAACCGTATCACACAAATAAGGAGTTGAAATCCCCAGAGGAACTTGACTACTGACACAGTACTGAGCTCCATGTGTTATAGCAGACTTACCGCGGAGACTCTGAGGCTTCATCCGAGGAGATCCTTTACATTAGTTTGAAGACAAAGTGAGTCCACACACACACACACACACACACACACACGGCTTCTCTGACACACATAAAGGACACACACACACACACCTGCAGTGCTCCTGTTCCGCTGACTGTAGCCCTCTGTAGTGAGCGCGAGCTTCCTTAACTGTACGCTGCAATGTGATGCCTTCACGAGCCCCTCGTAATATTTCCCGCGCTCCAGTGCCTCTCAAATTAGTTTTAGACCTAATTGTTATACTAATGATTTGTATTTGGTACATAATAATCGTCAAATGCTGCCATTAGGTTAATTTAAAAAGTCATTGTATGCAAACACAAATATTTTAAATATGACTTTCAATAGACTTACTGACTTTTAATGCAGGTTAATCATAGTAAATAGTAAATATCAATTATATTCATTTAGGCCTACATAAAATGCTAATTAATATTCAATGACCATGCAAAAATCATGTACACTACTGGTAAGGTAAGGTGATATTGAGTTATGAACAGCGAAATAGCAGTAGGAAGTTAACACAATAATTTGCTGAAGAAATTGAATGTACGGACGTTGAACTCGATTTTTCATTAAAGTAGGCTATACTCATGTTCTGCTCCAGGAAATAAAGTGAAAATAATCTGTAAGAAAACCCACACATGCAACAGAAACTCCCAGTGTTTACTAATCAACACTGCCATCTTGGGGTACAATATGTTTCTGCAATAAAACGTCACAGTTTCCATCTCTTTTGAAATGTACAGGCATACTATTTGTTTCTGAGTAGTTGGAGTATTGATTTGTATAGGCTCAGAAAACATGTTTTATATTAAAAGAACATGTAAAGGATTTTGGAACAGGTGCTACTGGTGAACACTCTCATTTTTGTATCTTATGTGTCATTTAACTTATTTTGACCCTTCATTTCATACACTGAACCCATTATTTTCAAGAGGGTGAGGACCTACACCCAGGTTTTTTAATTGATTCGTTCAATATAACTATTATTGGCCAAATGAGGTTATATACTTTTGCAAATGGAGTGTGCAGTCCACAGACACAAGTATATGAAGTATTTAATCAGACCACATTCAGGAGCACTGCTAGAAAAGCTGGTCATCCCAGTGATTTAACTTGAAGGGTTGTTAGGTTACCGCACACTGAACGTGGTCAATGTACCTAAATCATAAGAATGGAACAAGTCATTTCAGTATTTAAAACGTTGTATTTTTTACGATGATTATGCTATACATTCTTTGTACAGAGCTTTTTGATTGATTAACAACTACAACTGCTATTTTATTAAACTTTTTATTTAACCAGGTAAAAAGTCTCATTGAGATTAAAATCTCTTTTTCAAGAGCGACCCGGGCACAAGGGCAACATGAACAATGTTGCAACAAATAAAACACAGACAATACAGGCAGACAACTACAGCTGTCGTAAAGTAAAACACAACATTTTTGTCAACATTTTAGTTGTAAAGTTTATGTAAAAATCCAAGCTGGAACAATATGTCACCTGGTTAAAATTCAAAGCAAAATGGGGACCAAATGGATTTTAGCAGAACATTTTAATATGGGCAGAAGGAAAAAAACTTCAAAATGTACTGTGATTTTAATATAAAATGAAAACAATGGACAACTTTTGAAATTGAACAACTTTTCGTATAGCCTGCAGCAGTCAAATTGTATTTTACATGCACTTACAGTATAACCCCACCCCAAAAACTGAGCAGCGCTCGTTTAGTCCTGGGGGTCAGGTCCTGGTTTTGTTGCCAAGGGCTAGTTTGCCGTTTCTGGAAAAACATTCTGGGCTTTTCCATGTGCTGGGTCAAGGGACTGACCAGAATTGTCTCCTGTCCACGCCGAAATGTAGGAGAAGAGCTCCTAGTTTTTTTGGGTTTGCCTGACGGTACTGTGCTGTTTGCTCTAGTCTTCTTGATCTACTCTGTCCCTCTTAAATTGCTTCTTCAGGCGCTGGAGTTGCTGAGTGGGCAGGGGGAGGTTTGTTGGCTGGTTTGAGAAGGAGTATAGACGTCAATGTGGAGTTTTTAGGCTATTGTAGCTGTATTGTTTGGTGTGAAGAGGATACTGTTAGGTAGTTAACGGTGTTCCTAGTGGAACTCCTTTCTTTATGGGGGGGAGTGTGACGACCCCTCCACACCACGAGGGGTGCCGTCGGCTGTGGGTGTGTGGGTGTGTGTTTACAGGATCCAGCGCTGTGGGGCCGGTGTTTTGCCTGATGAGCTGCACCTGGGTCGGGAAGACTACAAGAGGGGAGCCAACCGGATTTGTGCCCTCTCTCATCATTCCTCTGGGCACTCCCTCCGTGCCAGCCTCGGGGAACCTGCTGCTGGCTTTCGTTCAGTTAATTGTAAACTCAATAAATCATTGTTAAATTGTCACCCCTCCTCTCAACTCTCGGTTTATGTTATAGCCCCAGGGCCGGGCCGTAACAATATGTTAACAAAGGTGGAACGTTTTGCCTGCAACATTCTAAGGATGTGTTTTGGACTTTGTTGGGCTAACACATTAAATATGTTCTTTTAAAAAACATTCCCTCAATGTTACATGGTAACAAAAGAAGAACAAAGCAACATTCGGATAATGTTTTCAGGAGGTTATTCTTTTTTTGTAAGACGTTCCTGTGATGGAAAATATTAACACGCTCATGGTCAACGTCCAAACAAACTTTTTGCATTTGTTTGAAAAGAATGTTTTAAAAAATCTGATGTCACCATATTTTCCTTTTGAAAAAACGAACAAGCACGTAATTCATGATAAGCTGTAAGCAGATATTGCATGTTTGCGATGGCATGTGTGAGTTCCCAGCTAGACATTTTTGGTTCTCAAAAAATTCTGAGAATGTTACCATTCATTGTTCTAGGAATGTTTTCAGCGGGACGTTTTATTTTGGTATTCAGAATGTTCTTCTGAAAGGTAGGATAACGTTCTCTAAAAACATTCTTAAAATGCTTGCTAATAACCTTTTTAAGATGTTTTTGATAACCTTCTTAAGATGTTTTTGATAACATTGTTAGAACATTATGCCCTACTGTTCTTAAAACGTTTCCAGCGGGAAGTTTTAGTTTGGTTCCCAGAATGTTCTTCTGAAAGGTAGGATAACGTTCTCTAAAAATATTCTTAAAATGTTTGGTGATAACCTTCTTAAGATGTTTTTGATAACATTGTTAGAATATTATGCCCTACTGTTCTTAAAACGTTTTCAGCGGGGCGTTTTAGTTTGGTTCCCAGAATGTTCTTCTGAAAGGTAGGATAACGTTCTCTAAAAACATTCTTCACATTTTTGGTGATAACTTTCTTAAGATGTATGAGCGCATTGAGACAATGAATAGGACGTATAAAAACGAATTTGCATGCCAATATTCACTCACATGCACTTATAATCACACTAAGGCCCACAGCCCACTAAGGCCCCTCGACGGCACACTTTCATTCAAATCTCACATCAGTCATATCACTTGGTCTGCCTATTTACATCTACGCAACATCAACCACCTCCGCCCGTCCCTTAACCCTAAGACCACCGCCATTCTTGTTCACACCCTGGTCACTTCCCGCATCGACTACTGCAACTCCCTTCTCTTTGGTCTCCCTCTCAAATCCATCCACAGACTTCAACTGGTTCAGAACTCTGCCGCCTGCATCATCACCAGAACCCCCTCCATTAACCATATCTCCTCCTTTCTTCAGCAACTTCACTGGCTCCCCGTCAAATCCCGTATAGTTTTAAAGATTCTGCTCCTCGCCTTTAAGGCCATCCATAACCTCACTCCTTTGTACCTCTCCGACCTCCTGCACATCAACACACCCATCCGCACTCTCATGTCTTCTGCTTCCCTCAACCTCACTGCACCGCCCTTCCGTTTAACCACCTTGGGGTCTAGAGCCTTCAGCCGCTCTGCACCCCGCCTCTGGAACTCCCTCCCACCTGACATCCGCAATACTGACTCTCTCCCCATTTTCAAATCACGCTTCAAAACATATCTCTTCACACTCACATATCCACCCTGATCATTATCCATCACACATCCTCTGTTTTTAATTATTTGGTTATTTGATTGACTTATATACTGCATTGTCATTGTCTTGTTTATGTTTCTTATGCTGGTGTTATCTATTGTGTATCTTGTTTTTTATGTGTTTGTATGGCGACCTTGAGAGCCTTGAAAGGCGCCTATATAAAATAAATGAATTATTATTATTAGTATTCATAATATCATGTGTAAAATATCAGAAAATAATCACACTTTTTTCTGACTGTAAAGGTTGTGTCTCGTATGTAGGTTATAACCGTTAGATCTGGCTATCTGGCCATGTGTAGTTTGTGAGGGCTGCGTATAAACAGTGTCCGCTGTTTATGCATATTGGATAAAAATCGTTATTGCACCCTTTAGATTTGAGAACGACAGACATACAGAAGAACGAACCGACTGTCACTGCCCATCCCTGAAATCCCTGTTAGTGTTTGTATGTGTTTGTTTCTACTGTGTGTCTCTCTCTCTGCCTGCTGGTCTGCTCTACACGGCTGGGAGCAATCTCCAATCAACCACACCTGCAACCTGCTCATCAGCCACACTATGAAAGCCTGTAGCCTGCACTCATTCCCTTCCGGATTGTTGCTGTGAACGGATTGTTGCTGTGAACGGATTGTTGCTGTGAACGGTTTGTTGCGTGCCGCTCTAGCTTTTTGCCAGCATATTCTTTGACAACTTTGCCTGCTTTTGCCTCACACTCATTTGTATGTCTCTCCCAGGAGGAATCCAAGGCCTTCCCCACTCCCAAGACCAGCCAGGCCTCTCTACCCACCCTGGAACAACTGTTTCCCACTGCCGCCATAAACAACCTCCACTCCCAGCTCCCCTTTTCTAATAAACAAATGTTACTTTCACCAGCTGATTCCGAGTCTGATTCTGGGTCCCTTCCAGTACATGTGACACCGACAGTGACTTGTACTAGCTGCTGGTCAAAAAAAAAAAAAAAAAAGACTTCTGATAAATCGGAATGATAAAGCACGTTATCCTACTCTAAAATAATAACATTCTGGCAACATAAACAAATCTAACTTGCAGCTGAAAACGTTTTAAGAATAGTAGGGCATAATGTTCTAACAATGTTATCAAAAACATTTAAAAAAGGTTATCATCAAGCATTTTAAGAATGTTTTTAGAGGAAGTTATCCTACCTTTCAGAAGAACATTCTGGGAACCAAAATAAAACGTCACGCTGAAAACGTTTTAAGAACAGTAGGGCATAATGTTCTAACAATGTTATCAAAAACATCTTAAGAAGGTTATCAAAAACATCTTAAGATGGGTATCACCAAACATTTTAAGAATGTTTTTAGAGAACGTTATCCTACCTTTCAGAAGAACATTCTGGGAACCAAAAGAAAACTTCCCGCTGAAAACATTCCTAGAACAGTGAATGGTAACATTCTCACAATGTTTTTAGAACCAAAATGTTCTAGCTGGGTTAACATTTATCTGCAGATCCCTATAAAGTATGTTCATTACTCGTTATTGTCTACTAATAGTTAATTAAAAACTGTATATATTGGCTATTTTGCACATCCCTTTCAAGATTTCAAGATTTTCTAAGTTGTATTGACATATCATATACACAACTATGGTGTAGTTATGCAATGAATGAAAAACTTGGGTCGCAGGTTCCTCAACAGTGCATTACAAGAAATCTATCAATATATGTGTGTATACTGTTAGAAATAAAAATCAATGTTTTATGGCATGATTTAGTTTAAACATACCATCAGCTTAAAAGCTGATTTATTCTGAAAAAAACAGGAAGTTCTCGCACAATCTTAATACCAAGCTTTTATTCTGAAAATCCTTCATCTACGGTTAGCATTTAGCATGTGGCTAATATTATGTTTTCTAGAAATGACACGGAGTGTTGCACACCAAAACCTACTGATTTTAACACTACATCTATAGACGTCGAGATATTATTATTGCTGAATATTAAATGAAGGTACAGTTTATTTTAATACGTTTTGTTTACAGACGTGGGTAGCATATGACGACATCCGGGGCTACCGTAAATTATAACTGCTGTAAAGTACTTCCAGTATTACTAAAGTAACTATTAAAGCCATTATAATGCATTAAATAAAAAGTCATAAAAGAGATAAGGAAAGCAATATATTAGACGTTAAGTACTTTGTCAGGCTTAATATTTATCTGTAGATAGATACCCCCAAAGTTTTTTTCTTATTTAAAAGAAGACCTTAACCTAAAGTGTTCTTTAATGTTTAAATAAAGGTTAATTCGTTTTTCTGTTTTGCACATCCTCCTATTAATATCTTTGTACATCCTGCACTAAACTGTTTTTACTGAGATCACTTAGTATCTTCTTGATTTTTTTATATTCTATATTTCTATCATTGACCTTCTACTTTCCCCCTATGAAAGTATGTACTCTATTTTTTTCATCAAATATAACACATTAAAACAATAATTCAATAACGTGCTTTAACCACTAGGCGGTGCACACAAGGTACACACAACCATAATAACTTTGTATTATTAGTGTAGGACACTTATGTAGGTATAACATCTGAAGATGTGTAGTTTTATTCATGTTTTCACATAATTGTACAGGATATTGCTATATCATTTCACATGTTTTACTTCTACACATTAATATCTGATTTATAAAACACCATAGACAGAAAGGTATATCCGTCATTTAATGGTAAGCTATTGAAATTCTGAATCCATAGATGTGTCTCCCATCACCCAAAACCCCTGACTATTCTCTCAACTCAGTATTTACATTCTTATATTCAGAGAAAATCAGTAATATCTTTAAAAACTAAAAGTCCTTTTATATCAGCTGTGCACCGTTATGGTGTAAATATAACCTATCTACCAATTGGATCAAATATAAAAGTCAGCCGAATTAACGTTGATACTGCAAGGATCTTCACATTATTGTGTGAAGAGAAATTGAAGATGTTGTTTAATTGCTGATATATTTATGATCCATGTCACGTATTCAGTTTCCGTGGCAGTTCTTCCAGTTCGTCTAGAAGTCTTCTAATCAGGGCTCTATAAAGAACTACGGCAGATGTGTAATATGTAATGGAGCCGAACCGTGTATTACAATGCCGTTATGTGATGACTTTCAAAGAGAAAAGCAAGCACACTCGGAATAAAGTATTATTTTATTTTATTTTTTTATGTTTTTCGGATTTCATATCGCATAAACACCATATCCCAACGTGCATTGCGGCTAAACAATCCAATCGCTGAGCTTAAACCATAACTGAGGATCTTGGGTAATCAGTTCAGTGGGCTCCGTTAGAATTGTATAGCATTATCCTAGCATTATCCTAGCATTATCCTAGCATTATATTTTTGGAATGATTCCGCTCCTACAGTAGGTTGGAGAGTGTTACAGGTAAACGTTTTAATCGGCACAGTATTGGTATCAGAAGAGAGGGGAATAATAATGAATAATCATTAGTATAAGAATATTTGCTGGTGCTGTAGTAGGCTACTCGAGACAGGTAGGCCTATGCCACAATTTTAGATGCAGATTTATACTAATACGTTTGCGCTGTGGACCAACACTATACATTGACGGGGAAGGGGGTAGCAATAAAGATAACACCATTAAACAGTTACACAACATAACAGAAATAATATCGATAGCAGCGTCCCTAGCAACCACCTTGGTAACAATGAAAACGTTGTATAGACACAATTTCCTGAAGTAACCTTCGTAATAACTAGCAAACTAAAGATCATGTACATCCACTGCACACATAATCTGAAATAACAACTCATATTTCTCGCATCAAATGACATCAAAACGCATTTTAATGGCCAAACTAACCTTAAAATAGGCATTTTACACCGAGAATAAAACGAAAGTAGGCCATGTTTTTATTTCTGCAGGGAGAAATGTGAAGATCACGTGACATAGACGCCAGCCATTGGAATGAATGGTGAAAAAATCCTAGGGATCTTACAATTTCAGAGGCGTTTTTGTAGAAATACTACGTCCCAAATTGTGGACCAATGTAGTTATTACACGTTTTTTTGTGAGACTGGGTTGGTCCTGCTGACATGGCCTCTAATAAACACACAGGACTAAAATAATACATGTTAAATTACTTTTTTAAACAATATCCTATGTCCATATGTTTCTATTTGGGTAGTAGGCCTACATTTAAACTGTAGGGCTATCACTAAGGGCAGCAACGTTGTAAATATTAGCCGCGTTCACACCGAATACTTTTCACCCGTACTTTTCGCATTTAGTTCCGTTAGTACCCCTGATGTCGCGTTCACACAAAAAAAATAACTAAGTTCCGGGAACTTTTCACCCCATTTTTAGCGCCTGCTGAGAGCAGGTACTTTCCTGGGGAAAAAAAGTACCCCAGTTCTGATTGGCTGGGCGATTGCAAACCACGCCCCGTAAAACTCTGAAATGTTTTGTAGTGCCGCCATTTTTTAGCTTCTGGTTTGACTTCTCCTAGTTTCCACTTTCTTTTTCTTCATAATTTGCTCCATTACAGTTTTTCTTTTGCGACCGGTAGACGATGTTGAAGCAAACTCTGCCATGGTGAAAGTGTCCTGCAGCGGCTGCTGCTGGCGATTGAGCAACAGCTGCCCGGAGACGGGAAACACGCCCAATGACGGCACGCGCAATGACTGCACGAGTGTGTGTGTGTGTGTGCACGTGATTGAAGGCTGACAGACAGGTCGGCCAACCAATTATTTTAGCCGGGCCGGCTAAAATAACTGGTCGTAGTTTTTATAGTATTACGGCTTCCACAGATGACATTTTTTTATGGATTTTTTTTCAAAGCACTTAGAATATGCATTGCTATCAGGATATTAAGAGCATTCCATGGAATATAACAAAAAGTGTATCTCGAGCCGGTTTCTCACTTACCTACTGCTCCTTTAAGTGCCGGGAACTAAGTACAGCAAAGTACTCAGTGTGAACGCGGCTATTGACGATACATCCAGCAAAACGCCCCCAAAAAAAACTGGTAGTGGCCTGGCTGGGTGTATAATTCCCGGCCTGACCTATGGTCCCAGTCCGGCCCTGCTGACACATCACACACCCATACACTACACACATTACTAATTAAACTGATATCACAATTGAGTTACTCTCTTTAAATAAATATACTGTAATTGGAAAAGAATCATGTGTGGTGTCCTTGTTTTGTCCGTCCTTGAGCCAGGGCTCCCTATTGTTGTATGTAGGTTATTCTTGGTTTTAGAATGAATTCAGTAATGGTGTGTGTGTAACACAAACATAATAAATCATTGGATAGTGTTTCTCAAATGAAGAGGGAAATAATGAAATAAAGCAATGTATTAAGACTCAGTGCAAGTTATTACTTTCTTCCTTTACTTGGCATTCTTCAAAAATACACAGACATTGCAGCACATCGTTTCACGTCATTGTACAGCCTTTCTCAGCAGTAGAGTAATGTGTTGGCGAACCTTGGTTTTGAAGGTATACTCAATTCAATAGCTTTATTAGCATGACCTCGGTTACATATAGTATTGCCAAAGCTCTGTATAGTTGCAACATCTATACAAAATATATATACAATTATATATATATATATATATATATATATATATATATATATATACTCCCCCTTGTGGCCAAAGGGGGAACAACTCTTGTCTTCAGATGTATGCTTGAGTGCAGCAAAATGTAGCTCAGTGACTGTTTTGTCAACTAATCATAAAACAATACATATTTTAGTAAACGGAACATTATAATCTCTGCACATTAACTCTATTTGCCTCTGCCATGGGGCCAACATGAAATGAAATAAACAATATATAGGGGTTGCTTCTTCTCTGAACTTCTATGTATACTGCATCCCTCCATATCAAATAAACCATAAACAAATACATAAAGTCGTGTTCACTGCAGCGATCTATTTCACACACAAAACTATGAAAACTTAGTGATATACAGTTTTCTCCTGGAGACCAAGGGAAGACAGGCTTCTCCTGTTTTTTCAGCCTTTGTTATCATTTTGATAATTAAAAATATATATTCTTGTCTGTGGTTGTTTTTGCGTTCAGGGCATACAAGAGGTGTAACATTATTTGAATACCAAAACTATATTGAAATAGAGTCTCGCTTGAACAGCAACTAAGTAGCTGTAACATTACTGGGTTATTTGGTGATAACTACCAAAGTAAAGTAACTTCAGACGCAGACATCACGTAGCTTCTCAGACGAGAGTGCCACGTTACTTCTCTCGTGGCATAGTTCACGGTATGGTAGGCGACCTGGCGACGATCGACACGATTGGCTGCTCACTTAGTTCAGTCTTTGGCACAAATCAAATCACACCCCATAGTAGACAGCCTTCTCTTCACAGAGCTCACTGCTTGCATGCGGACACTCCAAAGGGGCGAGGCCAGCAGCAGCTCCAAAGGGGCGTGGCCAGCAGCAGCTCGGTTACATTTAAAGGGCCAGACCCAGAATCAGCACTTTAGTAACAGGGCTGAAATAGAGGGGTATGAGGCACGCTACAATGGGTGATCTGTTTGGTATTTTGAGCATAGATATGGCCCTATACTATATGTTTCAAATAAAGCATAATAGGTGAGCTTTAAGAGTTGAATACACACATACACAGAATCTTTCAAATGCTATGACCTTTTGGATTATCATTACTGACATATTGATATCATTTTACTTTTAAAATAGTTAGAAATTGCATAAACAACCATCTATAAACACATTCCAAGATTTGATACATTTTGAACACTGATTGATGTTTTTCTAGAGAATTTCCCTTTTTTCCCTTCTTGGACTAAAAGTGAATAGCAAACCAAACTCTTACTACAGTAGTGATTACTGATGTCAATAAAAGAGTGGTGGACATTTACTATCCTATGTCGTATACAGATAAAAAAGACATTCCACACACACAACTGAAACATATTCACAGACAATTTAATTTGGATTGAAATTATTCCACATCATGGTTTTTCCTGTTGAAGATATGTTTGCATTCTCATTACAACAGCCAGAGAGCAGCAGCAGCAATAATAATAACCTAGCAGGAGAAGCAGATCAATGGCAGAAAAAAAGAAGAGAGAAATGTGATGGGTGCAACCTTTTCAAGCTCCACAAACTTTTTTTTTACAAGGAATTATGGGAAAAAAGAGTAGTTCTTTCAGTCCGTCAGATTTGTCAGGTTGTGCAACATCTGACCCTGTTCCTTCTATAACAACTGCCAAGACTTGAGCGCAGCTGTACACATGTTGGACATGGTAGAAACTCTTAAGAGCTAGAGTAGAATAATAAACATCAGAGAGATAATGCGGAAAGCACAGTGAGCTCCACTGGATACGGAGACACGACAGAAGAGGCAGTTAACCATCACATGTTCCACAGTAACACAGCTTTCATTTAGGGATGCACTCCTTAGATGCCACAATGTTTTCTCTTTATTATTCCTTTTTGTATTCTCTTCTGTGTCAGGGAAACAAATACATCCTTATAAAGAACATATGAACTGTCTTTTAGCCCTTCTTCACACTTACTTTGAATGAGCACAGATTACTCATAGCCACTTTTACAAAAGCCTTTTTACTGCTAAACAATTACCTACTCAATGAGAATATTTTTAAGTAACTGTCAGTTTGACTTTCTTATCATCCGTCATAATATATTCATACATGACCCTTTTGTGATAATTAAACATTTAATAGCTTTAAATTGCCACGTTTTGAAGTTGGAAAACATTTCTCCCAGGGAAGTGATCAGTAGTTGCCAAGACTCTGAACGTTGGATTTGCATTTACCAATCAGGGTGAACATATGCCGATGCCAATGTATGGCCGGTGCATCCCTACTTCCATTATAACCTCAAACAAGTGGGGGATGAGTTCAGTGTCCACTTATTTAAAGGAACAGTTGGCTTTCAGGCCGAGTTAGGTGAGAAGGTTGATGGCATTCCTATCTCTTATTGCTTTCAATCTTCTCATCTAACAACAATTAAAAAGTTCTCCTATTTTACAAAATATCAAACTATTTCTTTAAAATGTTTAGACTTAGAACAGGATAAAACAAAATGACACTAAAGTTACACGGGATTATCTGATGTGTGAAAAGCAACTTTATTTTAAAATGATAACGGTCAGTCAGTGTGGTCCACCTCTGATATGATTATCTGGCAGTATTGGTACACATTCTTGAGGAAACAATCATTATTTGCAAGTTTTATTCAATATTCAAATGGGAAAACTTGAACGATTGAATCCCAGCTAGAGGCAGCGTCAGTCCAACAGTACCAGCTAGAGGCAGCGT
>CALSBZ010046682.1:255361-272707 GCA_943591055.1 Gobionotothen gibberifrons | reverse complement strand
AGTCCAACAGTACCAGCTAGAGGCAGCGTCAGTCCAACAGTACCAGCATTGGTAATGGCTGTTTAAAAATCAACAACAATCAAACCCGAAGTGCCTCGACCTTCAGGACTCATAGCTAGATCTTGGCTACTATGATCAGATATAATTGGATTGGATATCTCTAATTCAGTCCTTAACCTCAGTGAGATAGTGATTCGACCCTTTATCATATTTCAATCCTTTTATAAAACAAAAATACAAAATAAAAATAGATCACACAGCAACATGTACATGCAAAAACAAACAAAAAACAAGAACACAAGAATTTGATTGAAGTGATGAAATAAAAGATTTTGGAAACTCTAAAGATATTATGAAAACATAATTTGTTAGATTACAGTGCACTTTGTGTGAAAAAAACACCACACACAAATAAGATAAGAAGGCAACACCAGCCTGCCAATAAAAGGTGGAGGGGGTTGAACAAAAAATGAAAGAGAAGAAGGGAAGAGACGACTATATACACTTGTATATCATACAGGATTTGAAAAAGCAGGAGGTCCTAAAACCGGAACCAAAGATGGCCGTACATAAACCAAATCTACAAGCCAAACCTGTCATGGCACCTAATAAATAAGAAACAAAGCATCTCATAGTGGACGGCATCCTGTCCTCTGCTGCAGCCGTGGTGTTGGTTTAACAAACCCTAAGCATTCCGGAGGTCGACACAAATAAATAAAATGGATGGGTGCAGTCAGAGCAAGTCTGACTGGAAAAAGAGAGGAAGTATGACATGTCTTGCTTTTTCTAGGGTCAATGCAACCCAAACCACATCTAGACAGAGAGGAAAAGGAGCTTCTGATACACTGGGCAGTTACCACATCATATGTAATGCTGCCACAATACCAACAGGCAACATCTTGAGGGAATGCAGAAAGGCAGATATGGCCAAAAGGTGCCTTTTTCCTATCCTTTGTCCCTTATAGCCCGTGAAAGAATATGTACAATGATTTTGTCCCATCCACTGATGACAATTATTCACCCCAACAGCCTAAAAATGTAACCCATTTATTATGGCGTAATATAAGAACAGCAGAACAATTTAAAACAGGTGGTGTGACATATAGTAAGATACCAATAGGCCACTCATCCACAGCTCCATTATAGGCACTGAGACTGCTCCCCCTGACCTCAGCTAGGGGTCAGAGACGTGAATCCAAACAGTGTCAGTGTCTATCCACAGGCAGCTTCCACTTGAAACTTTGTCAGTACTGAAAACACACTTATGTTTGCCCAAAGACACAAGTGCACAAACATAAACTGAATTCAATGACAAAGTTTGGCAAGTTGCATTTCTTTTTTTTATATCTCCGAAAATAGCAAAGAATAACAAAAAACACAACTCTCAGCTGGTGATGGTTCAGGTCCAATTTGAGTCCACTTCACAGATCTATGTTACCATCATGACATTGTACAGAGAGGTCTGTGTATGGGGCCCTCTTGGGGGGCTTGTGTTGTATCTTGCAAAGAAAGACAACAGGGCCTGTGTACTTCATTATCGTAAGGACACAATCCAGGAGAGACAGAGTTAAGAAGGCTTTAAAAAAACATATAAATATTAGGCAGTCCCAGACAACCCAACTACTGCTACACAACGGTTATTAAATAGTAATTGGAGATCATCAGTATGTACAGTGAAAACAAACGAAAAAGGAACAAATGTTGCCGTTGAACTTTCCTGCAGAGTTTCCAAACTGTTTCTAAAATATCCTCACTGGGGGTTATCATCATATATATGTTTTATAAAGAAACACACAATATATGAAAGCACAGATGTCTGGAAAAATATGTCCATTCAAGTTGATAAAAACCTTCTCTTTTTTTTTGTGCGAGAACCTGTCATGAAAGACAAACAGGCACAGTCTTGCAACTCTTTGTTTCTAAGAGGCAGCACCTCTATTTCCCAATAAAACATTTGAACATATTAGAATCACAACCTGAAAACTAAAGCCAAAGAGTGTGAGAGTGAGGACTGAGGTTCAGTTCAACACGTCTGCTTTGAGAGCTACTTCGCAGATCAGTTTGGAGAAGAACTGGAATGTAAGCTGCGGTATCCAGCTTTCATGATACAAGCACAGGAGAGAGAGACAGATGGGAAGGCTCAGATCTTCCTCACGTCACACCAACAGCGGTGGGAGGGCATGGGCTGGAGAGCTGCACCTGGACTGGATATGGGAACTGAGAGACATCTGAAAGACTGGGCAAAAGCTCAGCCAGAGAAAAGTGTCCTGCATGTCACAATGTAACAGCGGTTAGCTTTTCCTCTAATCATCAGGTCCTTGGAATATTGGTGAAAAGATAAGGGAAGCTGCAAGTCAATAAAGATGTCTTGTTTAGAAAAAAAGTGTTGCTGACAGTTGATACCCAGTGATGATGTCATTACAGGGGTTGTGATGTAGCTTGTGAAGGCTCCTCCTCTGGTCACATCAGGTGATATTTACGCGGGGATGATGTCACATTTCCTGGTCTAATGATGGGCAACGATGGAGATGACATAACTACACAATTTTCTTGTCATGAATTGGAGCCTGTGTGCAGTGTGTGCATATGTTGATGTGTCTGCCTGGTTGTGTGTAAGGGTTGAGTGAGCCTGGTTGATCACCAGGCCTCTGTGTACCGAACATCAACGTCTTTCAGGTTAGGCAGTTTGGCCTGCAGAGAAAGATGAAAGGAAACTGCATCAAAACCTTGAAACATACACTTACTCCGTTTTCACTATATCAGTTTAAAGTTAGCTCAAATTTCAGAACACATGCCTATTATCCCCGTTACCCCAAGACAGATAACAATTTCTTGTTAAATAAAGAGTGTAAATATTGAGTCCCTTTTGTCATTATAGCTGCATGTAAACTATTGCATGTAAGTTTATATGAAAATATAAACATTGCATTGGTGTTTTTTTTAAACAAAGTTTAGATTGAAGGTGTAGAAGGTCGACCCAAATGATTGGGCAGATGACCTTAGCAGTTCATGAGTTAGAGTACTACCTTGAGGTCCTCATATGTGTCAGATGTGAGCTTGGTGCTGTTCATGTTCAGACTGCAAAGACTCTTCATGGCTGAAAAAGGAAAGTAATTAGCATCAGCCACAATGAACTTCCAGATGTACAAAGCACTGACTGACACCGTTCACATGTTGTCCTTGTCCTCTGCCAGACTGCTCAATCTGTTTAAGCAATGATGATCTTGTGATGCATAACATGCAGTTAAGGTGTTCATTTTGTGTGTGTTTTCTTACAACTGAGAGCGAGCAGACCAGCATCAGTGACTGGAGTCTCACACAGGTTCAAAACCTGAAGACAGGCCAGATGCTCAGATAACAACCTTAACCCTGAATCCCCAAACTAAAAGAACAAAAAGATAGACAAAGACGGGACATACATTAGACATGTATTGGATCATTAGTTATTAGGAATGTGACTTTGTAGATGTGTTTGTGCTGTACCTGTGTGGACCAGAGGTTGAGCTGTTTGAGTGAAGGCAGCTTGATGAGCTGCTCGGCACAGGCACTGGTTACGTTGGTGAAGGCCAGGCTCAGGTTCTCCAAATTCCCAAAAGAACCTGAACTCAACAGACGGGCAAGGTCTGCATCCTACATGTGAGGAAAAACACATTCTATACTGAAATAGTTAACGCAAGTATTTCTATCTAACGGGTCTCTGTGTGCTGCAGTGAAGGCATCAGTGTAATCTCACCGTGGATTTGGAGGGCAGAGTAAGCCGGGTGGGGCCTCCTTTCCTTTGCTGGAGAGAAAAAAGACAGAAAAAAAGATGGCGTCTGAGCTCAGCAGCCTGCAGAAACATGTTCAGACAGCAGATGGTGTGTGTGAGCAGCTGATCCATGTCATTAAGAGGAAAAGGGATGCGAGGTCTTAAACAAAATAATGATATATTACAGTACCATGTTTTGTACTCTTCCACATACTATATCATTTACTCTAATTTAATCACACTTATTTAATAATTGAGTTATATAACATATCCCTTTTGTTTGTTGTGACTAACTGCAGTGAACTTTCACAACGTAGCCTTGGAGTACATTACCATGAATATAATATAACTACGTTAGTTTTAAATCATGCCTATAAAAGTGTTCATAACTGTGTGTGTGTATAAAGAAGATGTGTTCTGTAATTTAACTACAGAGAGAGGGCACCCGAGTATAATGACAAGAAAGATCCTTCTGGCTCTGATTCTGAAACTGGAAGGATGAATACAATACATTGCGTACATATTTATGAACACAGCTGCTTCAATTAAGATTTGTTTATGTGCTATGCATTAAGTATATCACTTATCTTTCCTTTGTGTTTAAGTGTGAATAAAGTGCACATTCATTGGTTGCTGCCTTGCTCTACAGCTCTGCAGACAGAACTAAGTGTGTGTGACTGAGTGTGTGAGGCCTCCAACATTTAGCTGCAGATAAACTTGCCTTTCAGAGTTCAGTTTTCGAACATATTGTTTTGGTATAGTGCACTTCCAACTGATCCTTTTTGATTGCAATTCACTTAAAATTGAGTGACCAACGTTGGCTTCTTTTTCAAGTTTCTGTGTTTTCAGCTGTTTTGTTGCTAATTTTGAAGAAAGAAACTATTTTTTGAATTTCATCTGTAATAACATCATTTTTGTATTAACAAAATATGCATAAGTAATATTTATGAAATTAATTTCATTTTTAAATCTCAAGTACCCCTTGCAGTACTCCAAAGCACCCATAGGGGTACTATTACCACCATTCAGGAGTAGGCAAATGATGATAAAAGCAGGCGATGGGCGGAGGTGACAGGTTCACAAACTTGACTTTATGTCCAACAAAACATGACTAGCTGTGACATGATGATGGCAGTATATCATGTTGTCTGAATATTACAGGCTGTTTCTGGTGGCATAGTCATTATTGTCTTTGCCTCTTGTAATGATCATCTAAATATTAGAGAGTCTATGTCCCCTTTGCCCTGCATTGTGTGCATTCTTTGAAGTTGTTTTAAGATGGTCCTTGGGATATGACATTTAAAGTAAGCCACTGTAAACTGACTCCAAAATGGAGAGATCTCTGTCATTAGCAGATGTGAACCTGTGTTGAAAGAAGCTTACATTGAAAAGCTTCTAAGACATACATCTGTTAACACGATGAAGAGAGTGTAGCATCAAGCATTTACTCTATGTTGGATAGTGTTGCCACAAATAGCACAATTGTGAACACTTTTATTTTTTGAATCATAATTTAAAAAAAGTTAGTCCATAAAAATGTCAATGAAAGGCAGTGGAGGATAAAAAAAACCCATAAAACAACAGGTGGGATTTATTGTACCATAATGGTTACAACAGTTCCAACCAGGACTGAAGAAAGTCTAAGTTAAGATCAGCTCTGGGTTCACGTCTCTTCAACTTGGTTGTGCTACTGATGAGTGCGAGCTGAAACAACATGTGTTGAGTTGCCTCATTTAAGTTCTCTTCCATAAGCAGTTATGAGGGCTTCTATGGTGGAAGGGAAACACGATAAGAGGCATTCAGGCACAGACGTTGACAATGTAGAAGGGTTCAGACAACAAAACCTTTGTTGTAATTAGAACTATAGGTGTGACTCATTACCCTCAGCTCCAAAGCTTTACTGCCATATGATTTTCCCTTCTTGACCTCCTCCTTATTCTCCCTGAGTCGGCTTTGTCGACGAGCTGTGGAGGGTTGATAAAAGCTCTTGTATTCACAGCGTTCATCCGAGAGAAAAACGGCCCCTAATAATTGTTTTAATGAACAACTCATCTGCCGACTGCTTTGCATATTAATCGTTTGTTCAACAAAAGGCCAGAATACAGTGTGCCCTTCCTTGTTTCTCAAAGTGCAAGGAAATGTCTTGATATTACATGTTTTGTCAGTCCAAAACCTCAAGATATACACCTTAATATGATACAAACAGAAAAGAGTAAATCTCTTTCAAATGTGACTTAAAAAGGACATATGATGCTCATTTTCAGGTTCATCTCTGTATGTTGTGCTTCTACTGTGACATGTTTGCATGCCTTAATGTTAAAAATGTATTTTTAAGGAACTAGTATTCAAGCCCATATTTGTAGAAGGAGCTCTTCTTTACATGTCTCAACGAGAACATAACATTCATTTGGCAGACACCAGTCAAAGTTCAGTGTCTTCTTCAAGGACGATACATGTGGAGAAGTTGTGGCCTTCTGGACAAACCTCCTGTACGATGAGAACTGTTCATACGTGACACAGAATTCTTCTAAATTAACCTTGTGACTTCTCTTTGTTTCTCATCTTATCCAGTGCATTCATACTTCTTCACTTCTGGGGCCTTTAAGGTCACCTATTATGCAAAATCCACTTGTTCATGTCTTTTATACATAAGCATGTGAAAAGATATTCGCTCACTTTATGTCCTGATCCATTTCTATAAAAGCCTGATAAAATAAACGGATCCGATTTTGGCCATATTATGTCATAACGATTTTTTGGCTTGTGTATCCATTAGCCAATCACCAACCAAGGTAACCCCCCCCCCCCACACCTTATCACCTGAATCTCCTCCACTGGTGGTCCGTGAGTATATTGGTAACATTTCACATTTGAAATACATAAATACATTTAAGTTTTCCGCACTCTCGCGGGAATATCTCCGCAATGGATCGAGCTTAACTTTTCAGGCGATGTGGTTATTTTAGTGAGTCGGACATAAACTCCGTAACAAATGTAGTCTACATTTCACAAGAGATGTAAAACCTATAAGCATTTTAAATTGCATTTGAACGAAATGCTTATATAATCTGTAGTTGTATTTGTATTGTTGATTTAATGTGTGAACGAGGCGATATAGAGAAGGTCACGTTAAGCTGTCATTATTAGGCTGTAATTTGGGCCGGTGGTTGGGGAAGTTCTCCTCCTGCATTCTTAAACTTTACATTCATATTTATCATCTGCATACATCGAGAAGACGTTCATACTCTGCAATCAGAGACTTCATTGTTTTTAATCCACCAAAAACCTCATATGACGGTTAACACAAGTGTTTTAAAACATAAATCAATGTGTGTCTCCGCAGCGGGTCTTTGTTCTGGAATTGGTGCTGCTGGTGTTGTGGAGAAAGCAGACGGCTCTGACCGCCTCACTCAGACAGCCACTCTCAGACAGCCACTCTCAGACAGCCACTCTCATAAACAGCTGATATTAACACGCTTCAGTGCGCAGCAGTGGCGTAGCCAGGAATTATTGGGTGGGTGGGCCTGGAGAAATGTAGGTGGGCCAGGGGGAGACTTATTAAGCGTGGGGTCTGAGCTGAAACTTCATTAATGATTTAATTACATTTTTAATGCACTAATTAAACATAAGCATAAACTAGCAGTGAAAACAAAAACATAGGCACGGCAGCCTCAGAATGTGTAAAAGTGACATCCACATGACTGGCTCGGCGGCCACAGGTTGTTTATCCTTGACAGTCGCACAGTGGGCACACACTGAGAGTCTTTTCATATTCAGCAAATGTGTACACGCTTCACTGCAGACCTCAAGAAGAAATAAGACTTTCATTCACTCACGGCAAAACTTACTTTACTTACAAATGTACTTAGGGTAAAAAAAAAGCACTCCCAATTCCATTGTCATGAAGGTGGAATCTAACTATATCCAGAATAAGTTTTATTGGATCCAGGCTAGAAACATGTTTATTTCTGCTGTAAAGTTGGGCATTTGAACATGGGGGTCTTTGGGAATAGCTCCTTTCTGCATCCACCCCCTGTCGGCCACTAGAGGAACTGCAGTTTGTGGCTCTTCCTTCTGGGCTTCCCGGCTCTGCCCCAGAGTTTGCCGCTTGTCAGGAACGTCAACATCGCCATGACGTGTGTGTGTGTGTGTGTGTGTGTGTGTGTGTGTGTGTGTGTGTGTGTGTGTGTGTGTGTGTGTGTGTGTGTGTGTGTGTGTGTCTCACCAGTTCTTTGAGCTCTCTCTGTCGGTCACAGAGCTGCTCGTACATGCGCAGCCCCACCTGGGTGCTCTCCAGGGTGGAGATGATCTGCAGCTGAGTGTCTTTGTTCTCAATGATGTTGTACTCCAGCATCAGACACAGGATCTGAACACACATGAACACACATACACTGTCAAGGTTAACATTTGTTTTTGGGTGTGTTGATCAGTTTTCTCCAAGCCCATTAAAACTTGTAAATCTGTGCAATTATACTTAAGGGCAGTCACTTTAATCAGCTTTGTTACAACAGCCAACTAAAGTTGCAATAGCCGCGTTCACACCGAGTACTTTTCACCCGTACTTTTCGTGTTTAGTTCCGTTAGTACCCCTGATGTTGCGTTCACACCAAAAAAATAACTAAGTGCCGGGAACTTTTCACCCCATTTTTAGCGCCTGCTGAGAGCAGGCACTTTCCTGTGGAAAAAAAGTACCCCAGTTCTGATTGGCTGGGCGATTGCAAACCACGCCCCGTAAAAGTCTGAAATGTTTTGTAGAGCCGCCATTTTATTATCCTCGCATTAGCATTATTAGCATTAGCATTAGCCCCGCGCAGAAACGCAGAGAGACTAACTTATGACAACACAAAATAAAACATGGGAGCGGTGGAGATGAGGAGGTGTCGGCGTTCTGGCCGTTTACTCTGAAGGCTGTCCCCAACTCCGGGGACTTCCGGCCGGGGATTTTCGGTGGCAGTATACGCCGTGAAGTTGTTTGCGGCCTGCCAGTAAACCCAAAGCAGAAGAAGAAGAAGTGACGTCCCCCAGCGCCGCGGCACTAAGTACAGCAAAGTACTCGGTGTGAACGCGGCTAATGATTTCTTAATGAAGTGATTTGTCCACAGTAACAGCAATCTTAAAGCGAAACTGCCAACCGGTGTCAAGTCTTATAAATGCTTATACTAGTATTTGGAGTTGGCAATGTTGATTGGGCAAAATAAGAAGTTAAACACATCGAGTAAAGCTCAGGTAATTTGCTTCACATAAAACTCAAATAAAGTACCTAAGTATACAAAAATGTATACAAATACTAAAAACCATACTATACTACAAGAAAAAAAGACAATGTTTATTAATAAAACAATTAATAGAAACAAACGTGGTCTTCCATTGAGAAACTTCATATAAGCATTTTAGGGGAGGGTCTGAATACTTACCTCCACCATGGTCTGGTTTCCACGCAGGGCCAGCAGCATGCAGGGACCCAGCTTGTTCTCCGCCAGCGAGAGCAGGAACTTCTTGGTCTTATAGCAGGAGCCCATCAAAATGTGAACCTGGTGGAGATGCAGAAGGGGAAACTCAGCAACACCCAGTGGTGGGCCGTCAGGGCCAGCAAGGCCTTCCCTGGCCTAAACACTATCAGACTCCCTGACTAACCTTTTAATATCGTTTTTTCATTAACATGTATTAAATTATTTTGAATAGTCTATTCTAATCACTCTGGGGTCATTTGGATGTATTCTCCATATCTCTGGCCCCCCTCGGTCGATTTTGATGATTGACACCTCTTTTGAACCGTTAGAGCCAATAGAATCGAGAGGGAAGTTCCTAAATCCATCTAAACATTACCATTGGTGAATGAGTGATGCGCAGCCAGAATGCCCAACACCGGAAGCTGGGTTGTAGCTCTCACACACTCTATATGAAATCTCAGTTTTTGACAAAAATGGAAGGATGGATTATCAGTAATCATTTCAAAGTGACACAGACACATTGGATTAACCTTCAGCAGCGCTTTTATGCCTTTTAATGCCCTTGAACACAACTTTGGATCAGAAAACAGCAAAGGTAAGACGTATTGGCCGTTTTGGCTCCGTAAAGCTACGTTGTGTGTTGTCTGGTTTTGCCTTCGCTGCCCTGAGTTCTGGTCGCACAGTGATGATACCTCTAGAATCTGTGGAAATCAGCTTTCATTTGATATCTTGTTTGTGCAGATCCGATAAGTAATAACATATTTCTACCGTGAGTTCTGTGCTAAGTCCGTTAGCATTTTTTTCGCTTAGTGCTAATTCAGAGGCTTGGTATTACCCTTGTGTTTCGTTTAGCTAAAAATGGTTCATATCGTCAGTTAGCTGAGTTTCTTCCCGTTAAGTGGATATGGCACATTAATAGGTTGTTAAATGTTAAGAAGCCCTGAGACACAGTTTCGTGAAAAAAAAGCCTGCAGCCCCCGCTTAACAGGTTCATTCAGGTAGGAAACTACTGAAGGCCTCGGTGTGAAATGCACGCTTACTGCAAACAAATAACTAGCTGTCAGATTGGAGTAGAAGGTTGACTTCGTGTATCAACACTCACCATACTGGCAAACAGCTCTCCATCGTCATCGCAGGCCACCCCTCCTGGACTGTAGAGCTGGAACCAGCCATCTTTACCTGAACGCACACTGAGGAGGCAGGAATGGACCTAACGAGAGAGAAACACAGAAGAGTTTCTGTTGGTGAATCTGATCAAAACACTTTTCTGTAAGCTACAGAGGTCAACCTGCAGAAACACAAACTCACCTCCTGCCTCGGGTCCTCAGCAAACCTCTGAATTACATATTTCAGTTCCCTATTCAGACAGAAACATTAAGACGCATGTTTCAAAGTGGAAACTTACTAAATCTGTGCAGAATGGTTTATTATATCTGAGTTACTTACTTAGTGAATTTGGCATGTGCAAGGGCCCTGGAGAGAAGACAAAGAGAGATGGGAGATATGATCAAAACAAATATATTCCTAATAGGAAAGGTTCATTTAATGCATTCTTTTCTGGCAGTTGTTGGGATTCTATTCTTTTTAAGCCATAGATTCTTATTTCAAATGTCACTCTTTTATTGTGGAAAATCCAAAACCACTTTCTGTGCCCTAACCCAGAAGTCTTCCGTCTGAGGACAACCATCTACAAAAGACATCACTGTAACTCAGACCTATGACCATGTCACGCATTGATATGAAAATCCTTATTTGAAAACAGTAGCGGCCCTTTGTTCCTGCTCTCTTCTCTTTTGGCCTGCCTCCCCTCCTGGTTCTCTCTTGGCCCGCCTCCCCTCCTGGTTCTCTCTTGGCCCTGCTGGAAGCCCTCGACTGCAGCTACGCATCAAACCACTCTCCGATCACTGGACTACTTTTTTTAATGGGGCGCTATTATTCTTTTTTGGGTTCTCCCTTTCCTGTAGTGTGTTTTATAGGTTATTGTGCATGTACATTTTCTGCAAATGCTCAAATCCTTGTGTTCCCTCCAGAGGGAGTTTCTCTCCCTCACACCCCCCCCCCCCCCTCCGAGAGCTTGCTTATAAGACTTCCACTAACCAGCACTGCTGACCACCCAAACCAGCCAGCCACAGACAGCTAACATTCAATGATAAGCTACAGGTTAGCATGGAGATAACTGCACCTATGGTGACCAGGTGTCCCGCTTTGTGCGGGACTGCACAGCATTTTGATCATTTGTCCCACACATTTTGCCGATGTCCCGCATTCGATTGACAGTCGCCCATCTTAAACAAGGCTTTTATACAAAGGTGTGTAGAAATCGAGAGGGCTAGCATCACCATTAGCTGTGTCAGCTGTCAATCAACAGAGAAATGTATTAACTTATGGGCAGGGCCGCCCCTCCCCACACGCAGAGTGTGTGGGGCTCAACTTATGCGGCGCAATAATGCGCGACAGTTTCCTCGCAGCGAGGCTCCGGTGCTAACAGTCACAAGCCTGCTCTACCACCACCCCCCTCCATCTATGGATATATTCCTCCTGAAACCAAAAGAGATGAGGTAACAGCAGCTGTTTAGCCCACAGGGCAGCAGACCGGGCAGTAAACTAGATCCGGTCTTTTTTTTCTGGTCATAATAATTTCTTATGTTAATTCCATTCAAAACAAATATATTGAATTCCTTCACTTGCATAGTTTGTGCAAACAATTAAACCAAAGTAAAGCGTTGTTATTAATATTTATAAGCTTATAGTTTCATAGAAATTGTTAGATAGACATTATACAAACATCTAATCTAACTCTAAGCAACGCAGTAACATGTCCCGCATTAACGTCCTATTTGTCCCACATGTGGCTTGTTGGCACCTGGTCACCCTAACTGCACCCCACCTGGACAACGGAGCTTCCTGTCCTGCAACAGCATACTGACCAGCTACAACAAAGATGACCCAACACAGTGCAACTACCAGCACAGCACGCTTTTACTAACCTACCCCAGCCAAGAAATGGTCAAATAACCCATCATTACAATGTATTGTTTTACACATTAACAGTCTTTGTAAAACAGAAATGGTTTCATTTGTGAGCTTTAGAGGTGCTGATAGGTGCTGATAGGTGGATTGAGCCAGCCCAGCTGTTTACCCCTGTTTCTGGACATTATGCTAAGCTATTGGTACCAATCTTTTCATCTGACTATAGGCAAGAAAGCAAAAAAACATACCGTCCAAAATGTTGGACTGGTCTTTTAATACGGTAAACAATTAGAACTATTTGCAAAAGTTCCCAGCATGGTCCTGTTGTGTTCAGGACACTCTACAGACGTACAGCATTTGTTTGCACTACGAAAGGCAGTTGTTTCTGTATGTGTGTACGAACTGATTTAAGCTTATTAGGGCCAGTGAGTGTAACTAATGTGACTCATTATATCCTCGGCTACAGGGTGCTGGGGAGTATTGTTGCTTTTCCTAATGACGTCTGTAGCCAGCGACCAGGCAACTGTGGCGCAGGTGAGTAACAGGTGCGTCCCGCTGTTGGAGAAACAACAAGCGGTCCACCAGTCAACCCTAATGACGCTCTGGAACAGCCAGCCAATTACAGTAGACTCAGGGCTTCTTGAAGCCAATTAAAGTGGACTCTCTGTGGAGGGAAAAGCCAACCAGCCCAGTTCATCACTCCCCCGGAGGCATGTTAAGGTGCCTCATCCACGTCAGAAGAAGCCCCAACAGTATCCTCTGAGAAACAAGTACACATCCCCAGAGGCAGTGGTGCAGGGAGAGTACTCACTCTTTAGGAAAGGGGATGGGCTGCAGCAGGCTGGCGAGAGCAGGTCTCCAATCATCATAGTCAGACCTGACAGAGACAACAAGTTGAAAAATGAAAAGGGAACCAGATAAAGAGTGTCAGTATAACAATGTGAAGAGCAGGGTGTAGCCTGGAGAAGTAAGGCAAGAACACCACAAGATAGAGGAGTAGCTGGATATGAGCAGCGCTGAGATGATATTACTATGAGTTCAGTGACACTGTGACAGCATCGCTTTTTAGGCCATCCTGTGGTTGCCACACCTACATCCTGACACAAAGAAAGTCACACATAAGTGCTGCTCCACTTTCAAACTGTGAAATACAGCACCAGGACTATTTACCGAATATAATGGGACCTTTTCCTTTAATATGAATCTGGCTTGGATCTTTTTTCAATAGAAGCTTTAACAGAAGTTTGACTTGAGAACTCATTTTAAACATATGACACAATTGTCTCAATTAAGTAACACTGTGTGTGTTTCAAATGTAACCAAGAGCATATTTGGCACCACTGTTTAGGTTTATTTTGTAAATTAAATAACGCATGTCTTTAAATACTGTCACAGGGCACGTGGACAGTCAAAAGAATGCTACTGAAGCAGGTTTGACAATGCACTAATGACCTACTACATTGTTACTTCTTTATTATGAGCAAAAGACTGCAGCAGACAATCCAAAACATCAATCTGTTAGCTTCCAATATGTTCTTCAGACAGGTGAACTCTACTGTCCATGAAGCGGCAAACTCCGTGTCGGAAGTGCCAGCAAATATCCTTTAATGTTGTTTAGGCATTTAACAGGATCATCTACCCTTTCATTTTGTTCTTGGAAACACTTTTTAACTGCTTAGTGGGCAGTTCTAGTTTTTAGATGACTCGTAGAATATATCAGTTGGCCATTGGATCAAAGCCATAGGAATCAAGTATATGTCATGATGTGTAGTGATTTTTGAACTCACAGCATCTTGAGGATGAGCGCGAAGCAACCCAGCACGCGGTCGGCCTGCGCCGGCAGCTGGATGGACAGAGTGCTGAGTGCCGGGCTGACCAGCAGGCAGTCGATCAGGTTGGGTTCGCTGTCGCCCCCCGATGGACCGCCCTTCTGCCTACTGTTGGCCGAGTTGTTGTTGCGCTCCAGCTCCACCAGGATCTCACTTGAGTTGACGACGGAGGGAGGAGGGGAGAGGGGCAGGGAGGGTGAGGGGAAGGAGATAGGAATGGACGGGGTGGGGTTTGAGGGGGCAGGAGGAGGCGGTTGAGGAGGACTGGGGGTACCAGAAATTGGTAGGACGGTGGCAGGCGGAGGCGTCGGAGGCTCAGGGCGCAGCAGGCGCAGCGGCATGGGTGGTTTACGTTCGTTCTGCTGCTGGCAGCCATTTCTAATCTCCTTCAGGCTGGGGGAGTTGTCCCGACTGCAGAGAGGGTTAGGGGGAAAGGAGATTATACCAAATACAAAGACTACACTCAATGCAGGGCCATTCAGTATCAAAGACAGCAGTAATAGGAGCCAGGAGAGATGGCTGCCAGAGTGACGGCCCCTTTGTGTCTTTGAGTTTTGGAAAAGTGAACTAAGAATGATCCTCCTTGGGGCAAAGGCTGCTAAGGAGGTGACGCTAATGAGATAATGTAGCCCATGCAAAAAAACTAGATTCAACTACATTAAATATAATGTGGTTAAATCACAGCTATATCAGATATATATATATAGCTCTGAAAAAAATTAAGAGACCACTCTCTACAATTATGGCAGCCATGCCATTCCAACGGATTACAAGCCTAAACTCCAGGGCCCAAGAGTTCAAAACTTTTCATCTCAATCAGATTTTGAAATCCCATTTTTTGTGATCCAGGATCAGACAAGTCGGACACATTTTGTCCCTGGAGTTCAAAGCAATTCAGGATAGGATCAGTAAAATAAATGTAAAAATAATACAAGGAAGACAAGAGATCACATTGCAGAGACTTCTATTGTCCGCAATTACGTTTGAAAGGTGATGACAGATGATGGAAAAAAATTGTGTTGAAGATATTTTTTCTTTAATCTAAATTACATTTGTGATTGACAATCTTTGTTGTGATACTTTTATGAGCATAAACATTTATGTCATCAACATTTGGTTGAAAACAAAATAGGCCACAAACGTGAGCAAAAAATAAAATTGATTTCCCATGAAGGCTAAACATGGTGTATTATTTCAGTTAACAAACTTTGCCATCTTATTTATATTGAAACATATTTTTAAATAAATTGTACAGTACATTTTGCTCTGGTAATCCACTGGAAATCCACCCCTCTGGTGGGATCAGGATAATCCTGTTTTTTGGGATCAAACTGATCCCAATCCTGTGTTGTCGGTTTGAACTCCCCGTTTTGAAGATTTGATCCAGATTAAAGCTTGGATTGGATTTCATGATCTGATCGGATATCAAAGTGATCCCAATCCTGTTTTTTGGTTTTGAACTCCCCAAAATCCAATTCTGAGCTGATCAGATAGGGATTAAAAGTTTTGAACTCTTTGGGCCCAGGATATTATTTAAACAGGATACAAAAAATGTGTAACTGCTACATTTCTAATGGGGGATTATAATGTTATTAAAAACTTAAAAAGATCAAATTGTGTTTACAAATGCTTTCATGCTCTAGATTAGAAAAATAGGAGAAGCTGCCTTAACCAATGACATTTAATCTTTTACACATATGGAAAAACTGTTGCAGAATGTTGTCGACTGAGAGGCACCTGAAAACCTTGATCACCTGATCCACCACATTTGACAAATTGCGTGTGTGTGTGTGTGTGTGTGTGTGTGTGTGTGTGTGTGTGTGTGTGTGTGTGTGTGTCAGGGACAGGGTTCATACACCTTTTCACCAATGATTTTCAATGACTTTTCCATGACCTTTACCTAATTTTCCATGACCAAAAAAAGGACTCTTTCTTTCATGTGGCTAGCAAGCGCTGCCTCGCCCATATTTTAAATATCAAATATTTTAAAACACAATTTGCATTTAGCACGTCTTGGGTCAATGTCTTTTGCCACAATTGGTACTCATCCTTTTGAAGCCATACATTGTTGAAACTGCACTTCCCTGGTATTTTGCTAGCATTATACCCAGGGGTGTAGTGCTATCTTTACAAGTGCCGCAGCGCACCTACAGAACAGAACAGAAGCATATGGACATAGTTTACGGTATAAAATGTGTGCAAATGTGTTAAGTATCCTATCCATTTGAACATGTTTAAGTGGGGGGGGGGACCTAACATCCTCTAGGGGGGTCCGGGAGCATGCTCCCCCGGGAAGATTTAGTTTTACATTTTGAAGTTAAAAGCATCAATCTGGTGCACTTTGAGAGCAACATTAAGGACTAGATCTAGGAATACACCTCTCAACACCCATATGAAACAGAACTGTAAACAGATTTATTTTTCTTTATGCATATTTTACTTATCACTCCCCTTTTAAACTGTATTCTTGTTTTACTGTCCTATAGTATGAGTTGGAATTATTTCATACCTGTTTTTATCTATTCTCTTATTTCTTTTTAACTATAAAGATCATATAAAGGAGTGCCTTGGAAATACTTGTTTACATAAATAGTGACCTAAACATTTGAGACCCATTGAGATAACTAAAGTGAACTATCTAAACACTCAGAGAGTCCTTTGCCTCACTGAGCTGCTGTTATCTCTCTCAGTCGGACAGGAGAGGACTCTTCTCCACCTTGTTGTTGAAACAGCTTCTTATATCCCTTAGTGCAGCTAACCAGATGCAAACAACAACAATCCCCGATACCGGTGCTTTTACTGTATCATATTATTTTCGATGGTGTTATTGTATGATCATATGACGGATGAGCAGATCGCCACTGGGCTTTCAAGACACAGCCACGCAAAAACTGCGGCATGTGTACGGCTCCTTATGGGTACTGCAATTTCTGAAGTGCCGGAGAGCACCGGAACGCCGCTCCGGCACTTCAAAAATCAGCACTACACCCCTGATTGTATCAAATAGTAGGCTTACTAGCTCCTACAGGCTAAAGCCACTGTCGACTAGAGGGCGTGATTGTAAACATCTCTCACCAGCGAAATACCGCGACAGTTAAATGCAATTTTACATTTCATTACTACAGTATGTATTATCATTATAGTATTACTATTTCGGCAATTAGATCAAATATAAATTATATTTGATGCAACTTTAGTTATATTTCTATGACTTTTCCAAAACTTTGGGAGACATATTGTTTTCCATAACTTTTCCAAGGCCTGGAATTTGCATTTAGAATTTCCATGACTTGTCCAGGTTTTCAATGTGTGTGTGTGTGTGTGTGTGTGTGTGTGTGTGTGTGTGTGT
>CALSBZ010046682.1:193248-226713 GCA_943591055.1 Gobionotothen gibberifrons | reverse complement strand
TGTGTGTGTGTGTGTGTGTGTGTGTGTGTGTGTGTGTGTGTGTGCTCCTAGCTTGTAGTCACCGCATGTCGTTTCTCTTCCCTTTACTTTGCATTAAAACAATACGAGCAACCAGCTCTGGCAGTTATGTTTTGCTGCTTCTGCTTGAGGGGCAATGCAACCTGCCTTTTTTTCACTTGATCTGGATGTTTACATTATTTGCAATATCCTTTGTTTCTCACTAGCTAAACCACACTGCTCTGGTGGCCTACATGGCCCATTTTAGCATTTTTGTCCACAGATTGCAGTTTCCACAGAGTACTTTCATACTATTTTAAAGGACAATTCAACCTTTGGTTTCGGTTTAGCCCTGCAGTTCAGGAGGGTTTGCTTCTTTTGTAGAACCAGTAACTAATCACATTCTGAGTGTTGACTAAGTTAACAGATAACTGATATTAGGATTACAGCCATTGTTTGGGATAAAGGTTTATTAAAAGATAACAAGGTTGATGTTTCCACCCACAGTTGTAAAAACTGTATTTCCTTTTTTATAGAAGTGAGAGGAGCTACTCGAGCTGAGCTGTAGTGCTACAAGTATAACACATATTCAACAGGCTGTCCTCAGTGAGCCTCAATACTGACAAAGGAATGAACACATCCTTCCACTTAAAAATAAAAAGTGTAATTATTTAGCAATAGAATGCTCAGTGTTTCAATTCAATACATTTAAGGGTTATGCTGCTACTAGCATACTTGGTCTGGTTTGGCCAGTAGCCTACAAGAGGACACTTTTTGCCCTTTCCCATGTGAATAAAACAAACGGTGCTATTTGAAGTTGTTTCCTTAAGTTGTAAAAACGTACATAAAGAAACATGAGTAGAGGACTCTCAAGCCTCCCTGATTGATTTCTGAAAGGCTCCTGACTCTTGCCTCACAACAAGCCTCTCATGCTCGCAGCACATCCTTTCATCGCAGGCCTTCAGTGAGAAAAGCGCCACACAGGAAGTGCTGGCTTGCTCTAGCGTCATTCTGACACACACATGTGATGTAATTTAGGTTTCTGACTTCAGACCTAGCAGGCATGTCTTTCAAAGGAAAGAAGAAGGAGTCACAACTCTCAGAAGCAACACCCACACATATGTTGGTTCTTTCTTGAATGAGTGGAAATAAACAATAGAAATTCATACTGAAAATGTAATTTGAAACCCTAACTTTTAAAAAGGAAAATAAAACATGAAGATGGCCTGATTAAAACAGGATTCTTGATGTTTTTACTGAAGCTCTCTTGGCAGCCATGCTCACATTTTCAAAGCCCTTTTCTCACAACCATTCCAATTATTTGCTGTGCGTTGGATGTTGTTGGAGATGCAGTTTCAGAGCTCTTTGCCTCCTTGTTGCAAAAAGTCACTCCGTAAGAGAGCACAGCAAATTGGTCAGCATTGTTCTTCTGCCCACATAACAACTCTGTTCAAACAGAGCACAACAACCCCACTCAGGAAATGCACATTCATGCTTCACCCTGAATGCTTCTCTTCCGTACAGTTAAGTCTTTATGAAACAAAGAATATGTGACGTTGTGTCCAATCCAAACTCTCAAACACATGAACGCTGTGCACGGGTGTCACCATCCGCACACACAAGTCAAAGGAATCTCTGGATAAATCACCCACATGAACAACATAATGTCTACCACTGGGGTCTATACCGTTCCAGTTTCCTACAATAATAAAAACAAAGAACACTATGGTTCACTTAGGGACAGCCAGGGGCGTCGCCTGGGGTGGGCATCCGGGGTTTTAGCCCCGGATGTTTTTTCTTTAGCCCCGGACAAATTCTCCCTCAATAATATATTACATTAACCGTACTTTACCTAGAGGACGGCAGGATTGTAATTTCCCGTGTTCAGTGAATGCAACAGAGGCAAGACACCACCAGACCAATCAGAGAGTTGCATGGAAATAAACGTGTTGTATTGGCTGACAGGCACGTACCTCTCCTCTGTGACAATGTTTAAACTTTAAACTGTCAGCCGCGGACTCTGAGTTTCTAAAGATGGACAACATTTTTTTCATAAAAGATACGACAATTCTCAAGTGGTGGCTCACACAACAACCCCAGAGCCACCACTTGAGCCAGGTAAACAAGGTATGTAAATGTCAGTAAACTTTCAAGTTAAAACATGTAAGCAAAGCATAAATTACAGCTACGTTGACGTTACTTTGAATCGCGGGGGTAAGCTAAACCGTTAGCAAGTAGCTATAGCTAGCCAGATATATTAAATAAACACTTGTGTCATACAATATAAATGTTGTGTTTTTTAGCATTACCTGGTGATTTCAAAGAAAGCTCCCTGGGAAATGTTGACTTACTGTTCGACATGAAGCTAGAAGCTACCTTACAGTACACAGTTGATACTGAGTTCTGTCAGTTAAAGTGTTTCATAGTTAGCTTAGCTAAGCATCAACCTAGCACTGAAATATATGGATGTTATGTGACAGTATTTCTGAGGAAAAGTCAGCTGAAATGGTGGCATGCCACTGCTTTACGTGTCGACAGCATGTTTGAACGTATTTGCAGCAGTAAATGTGGCTGTTTGGCCACTGACATTGCCATAACAACACCTGAATTTAAATGTGCAACCTCTTTTTGTGACAGATTTTTGCATGAAATTATAATTCTTCTGATTGATATTTCCTATTGACAGCTAGTTTATATGTGAACATTATGAGATGGACAGCCAGCTAACAAGCTTTTTATATACAAATATTTCAGATCAAAGCTAATCCAGTGGGGCTCCTGAAAGGGGGCAAGGGACACCACGCTCCCAAATATTAAGCCTTGACCCCCATCTTAAAATTGATATGATAAAAAAATTATCTGCATTGTCGGAGGCCTTTTTTTCTCATTATCATGTCAAATTGTACAGCTTTTCTTAGTTTTGAATGCAGAAAGATGACTATATTAGAGTATTAAGTGAAAATGACAATATTAAAGTGTTAAGTGAATATATTAAGTGAATTACTCAAACTGCATTTGTATAGTAATGATTCTGTCCTATTGGCAGATAACTACTCAAACAGTGATATCTACAAGAGGTTTCCAATGTAAATTTAACTATTTTCAATTGGTTAGTATTATATTTTGTGACAGTGTGGTGAGATTCATTTTAATGAAGACACATTTGTGTATCTTGAAATTCATTTATTTGACAGAGCTGGAAACTGATTGACTGATTAACATACACAAGGCCTCAACTATTCTTTGGAAGAGCTGTAAAACCACCCACGTCCATGGGGACATCACAGAGCAGCTACATGCTGCAAATGTCAGTGAGATTCTGGATCGTAGGGAGTATCTGAAACGCGTAGCAGCAGTGACAGCCTTTCTTGGGAAGCAAGGGATTGCTTTTAGAGGGCACAACGAAGCAGGAGAGTGATAACAAGGGTAATTTTATGGAATGCATGAAGCTTCTTGAAAACTTTGATCCTTTTCTGCAAACATATTTAAGCCACCTTCATGTGTGACCTATCTCTCACCCTCATCACAGAATGATATGATTGAAAGCACCGTTGACGTTATAATAGCAAGGATAATCTCTGAGATTAAAGAGGCAAAAATGTACTCAGCAATGGTGGATGAAGCAAGGGATAATCACACAGAGCAGCTTGCATTGTGTGTGCGATATGTAAATCCACAAGGCTCAGTGAAAGAAAGGTTCCTTGGACTTTCTCAGCTTGCAGCATTTGATGCTAAAACCATTACTGACACAATAGAGCAGCTAATTGATAAACATGGAATAGGACATCTTAAATGTGTTGCTCAAAGTTATGAGGGTGCTGCTGTTATGAGTGGAAAAGTGAGAGGTGTACAAGCTCGATTTAGAGAGAAGCATCCAGAGGCACTTTATGCCTAACAAAGCTAACACGTTTGTTTGTGACACCAGATGGCGTAATTCTCCGATTTAACAAGGATTTTATACCAACCTTTATAACTCTGTGTTACACACACACGACACACCTATATGCCGTGAGCTGATTATCGAGCCTTCATTGTAACAGATCTGGTAGGCCACGTTATTCTTTACTTTCTACGTCTTTATATGTAGAAGATGTTGCTTTTTTTGCCGTCATGTTGTTTCCATAGCAACAACAACTTCCTGTCAACAGCCTAAACTCGCCTTCGAAATAAAAGCACAGGAAGTTAACCTAAATTACATTTAAGACATACAACTGCAACGAAAGTAACAAAAAACAATGTAATATCCTTTTCAGTTTCACAGAACACAAATTGGGTTATTTACATAATATGTTTACAGTGTCGATTGTTATTTCTTTATATTCTTTGCGGAATTTGGCCGTGTAAAATGTCCTCTTGGGTTGCTGTACAGCCAATGTGTGATGTCATTGGTAAGCGTAACGAACTCCGAACATATTCTGGTACCTACACCGCCACTGTTGGCTAAGCCCCGAATGTTTCCAGGTCCAGGCGACGCCCCTGGGGACAGCTTATGAGAAATTACACCATATTGAACCATAATGTCTAAAAGCGACAAAATGCGTTGTTAGCTCACGCATCTACAACATTTCCATTGGTCTCACATGTTTTGGTCTCATGTTTTACATGATTTATGATTGTCAGTCCCGGTCAGTCAGTGACTCCCAGCATTTGGCTCTTATGCGAGATCCTTGGAATGGCAATGCTTAATGTTAAGCCCCAAAGACCCCGTCGGTGGGTCTTTTTTTTCACAACACTGTGTCTCAGGGCTTCTTAATATTAAATAAAACTATGAATGTGTCATACCCTCCTAACGGGAAGAAACTCAGCTAACTGATGATACGAACCATTTTTACCGAAACAAAACACAAGTCTCACAAGAAGAGTCTAAATGAGCCCTGAGCGAAAACATGCTAACGCACTTAGCACAAAACTCTAGGTATATATCGATCGATATACTTATTGGATCTGCACAAACAAGTTTAGCTAACATCCTGAGATTCCACAGATTATAGAAATACAAGTATCATCACTGAGCGATCAGAACTCGCGACAGGGGAAGCAAATACAGACAACACACAACGTAGCTTTAGGTAGCAAAACACGGAGATATGCTCACCTTAGCTGTTATTCTGATCAGAAATTGTGTTCAATGGCATTAAAATGAGAAAAAACGCAGCTGAAGGTTAATCCATAGGTTAATCCAATGTGTCTGTCACTTTGAAACAATTATTGATAATCCATAATTCAATTTGTATGCAAATATCGGAGAATAAATATTAGCTGCTAATGGTAGCCACCAGACTGTAGCGCAGCTTCCGTTTTTTGCTACGCGTCACTCTCACTCCTTATTTGGTAACGTGTGTATGTGGAACTTTCCCTCGATTCCATTGGCTCTAGCGGTTAAAAGGAGATGTCAATCAGCAAAATCGACCAAGGGGGGCCAGAGATAGGTCAAATCCACCCAAATGACCCCAGAAGTGGGGTTTTTTGCTAAATCTCTCTAAAAAAGGTCACATGTCACTTGTTTTGCATCAATCTTGATACAGGGTACTTATTATATGTTATAGTTTTGATTCCTAAAGCTTTTAGTCTACCATCCCATCATTCAAGGGTGGTTTTCATTATAAGTAATGTGGTTTTTTTGGACGGACACAATCATTTACATTTCTTTACCATGTTCAATCTGAATTTACTTTAAAATAAAAACAATCTATATTGATTCTGACTCTTCTACATCCAACTCAGAGGTTTATCATTGCTTTGAGAAAAAAGATTATTAATGTTCCCCTTTTAGAAGTGGAGTTATGGTCATTTGTTCTGGGAATGTCATTTTCGAGCCTGAGACCTGGAAAACAGGCTCAGGGCTAAACAGGTTAAAAAGGACTATAGTAATGTCTTTGAAGGCATACACCATATAAACAATGTAGGGTGGGAAGAAATATAGAAGGAAAGCTATTAATAAAACTCCTGGTGAAGTGTGATTTTAGTCAAACTTGTGTGCAAGGTCAAGAATTAACTTTATGCTCAAACACACCCCAATCATTTGACACCAATATTAGTATTGGACAAATCTGCAAATTCCAAGATAATGTTAAAATGCACTTTTTTTTGTGCAGTGACAAAGTTGTCTTAGATTCTTTTTTCGAGTATTTCTATGTTTAGCAACTACTTTGTGGTTTCGTTTCACTTTATGCTGCGTTTCCATTACAGTTTAGTAACTGGGGCAGTAACTATAGTAACGCAGTGTAGGCGGAGCCATGACGTCATCTTCAATGCGAACAATATCAGCTGTTAGAACTCAGAGCTCACAGCTCCTCATATCTGTTCAGAAACTAGACAAAAGTGAAACAAGTACAAACCACAGACTGTCTGTGTCATGGCGAATACAGTCGCTGGTTTATTTATGTCTGTAGGCCGTTGTTGTGAGTGTGGACGGTCGGAGCATATAGCCAATAGTATAGCTTAGCCAATCTCCATTTAGAAAACACGCATTTTTCGCCTGCCGTCTGTCTGCAGACTTGTCAAAGGATTAATTCATGGTTTCTACTAACCGGTATCAGTATGTTGTTACTTCGGCATCATTTTGAAACGTGTATTACAATTAAATCACGGTCAAATATGTTCATTTTGTTGTAGTTGTAGCCCCCTTGCCAGCGATTCTCTCTCTCTAGTTTAGCATACTCAGCCCGACTCAGCCTGGTTGTTGGCCCGCTAAGAAACTCGATTTTATGGGGCCAGAAAAACTGTGAAATAGTACCCGCTAGCCGGTACTACGCCTAGTGGAAATGCAACCAAAAACGGGCTGGGCACGGCACGCTTAAACCGCGCGGTAGTGGAAATGCGCCATTAATGTATTGAGCTTTTTATTTCTACTGATAAAACACAAAGTTAATAATACAACAATCCAGTCTATAAAAGTTTGTAATAATTAGCAGCTTGTAACACTGTCTATTAGCCAATTGAATCCAATGTAAGTAGATCATCTTCAAAAGTAGATCTTCCCATTTAAAAAGAAATGACCCTTCATTGTCCTAATGACAAGTGAGCTGGCAATACAACACCCCAGTAATGAGTATTTGAGGTCAAAACTGCAATACACCGTTCATGTATTTTGACTGAAGAGATGTAGAAATAGACTTCCTGCCTGTGCCTGAGTGCTGCAACTGTTTCCCACTGCAACCACAATCAATAAAGAATCACTTATATGAAGTGGAGCTTAAAGCACATCTGTTAAAACCACATCAGGAAATGTGATCAGAGAATAAAAGCAACAAGTTATTTCAATGGACGTCTTTGGATGTCAGAAAAACGTACGAAGGGCTGGGCCACTCACTGAGGTGAGCTATATTGCCTCATAAATTGCTTGATACTTGAATATGCTTTAATAAAAACTGCCTCCGTCACAGATCTCCATAGGGTTTTATATATTTAGTTACAAACCGTGTTGCAGCTCGTCCCTTAAAACAGAAGCCTCAGATTGTAAGGGGAAATATGAGGGTATATTTCAAGCTTGTTATGCAAATAAGTTATTCTCTTATCAACTAATATTTGTTAGAAAATCTTTTCAACTTTAATTGACTGAATTAATTTGAAAATCAGGCTTAATAACACACACATTCTGTGTAATATATTTGAACATAGTTAAGTAGTACAAGACACAAGTTTCATGTGTGGGCCATATTCCATTATACTTTTAGAAATTAGCTTAAGGCCCATTTTAAATGGACCACGGGCCACAGTTGGCCCCCGGGCTGTAGTTTGGATACCCCTGCAGTAGATGTACGGCCAATGATGAGCAAGTCAATGCTGACTGATGCTGCCTACTTGCCTCCGATCTGTGGAAGGCCATCCAGTAGTTGCTCTTCTTATCAGTCATCAGGTCATACACAAGGCTGGTTTTGGTGTCATGTTTTCTACACAAAATGGTTGCTTTGGTCAAAATAATTTATAATAAGTATCCCTGGCAGAGGGGATTCTATCTTTCTTTCTATCTTTGGCTGTATATCAAATAAAGGCAAAAAGGCCTCCCAAAAAAGAAATACAGATAGAGAAATCTCTGTAAATGTTGTTGACAACTGTCAACAGAAATGAGTACACCTTGTGTATTGATGAAGACAAAATGTAAAGCCCCTAGTATCACAATAACACAACAGCCTTTATTGTGCTGTCATGCTTTGTACCAATGTATAGATGTAAAAACAATGTGACGAAAGGTCATAATGATAAACTTACAGGGAAGTATCACATCTACATCTGCAGCTCCTCTCTTCTTCACAGAGATGTATTACAGCTCTATGTGTAGCTGTCTACAACTGTAGTGCTCTGAAAAGTCACTTTATACTCAATGTTAAGGCCTGAACAACAAACGTCACAGTGAGAAGATAGCAGGTGCAGTAGTGGAGTGTTTAGCAGCTAAAGAGTCAGATATAATATTTATTTCAAGAATTGGTAGAGATCACAATCAGAGCTAAAATAAAATAAATCTGCTATCCTAGGTTCTAAGCTCAGGTGGTAACATTGAAGCGTTCATAACTAATTATACTAAAATATTTACATGCAGTCTACCTTATTACCCTAAAACTATAGTGTCTGATTCAGTGATCAAACGGATCAGCATCATTTATGGCAATGTGCTCTGATGGGGATGCAGAGTCAGCAGTGACACTGAGCTCGGTGTGTGTGTTATCAACAGGAACTGTTTTAATTAAAAAGCCACTGTATGCTAACGTGAGGCACCAGAGCCAATGAGCTACTGCTTCTACTACAATAAATCTGTCCAGTCTACAGAGAAAAACATCCACACGTCTTTTCTGCCATAATTAAGGTCTCCAAGACATTGCCCACTGCAGTAAGCTTGAGCTCACTCTGGGTGTGATTAGCAGACTTCCAAAGCTTCCATCGTAGGTATGTTGATAAAACAAGGGGCCTGGCTTTGAGGGAAATGTCAGAGGCGTTGATAATAACAGAAGGGGAAATAAAGGCTTTTATGATTTTGGCATTATTCGACGGAATTACTCAAAATTACAGTTGGTTACAGAGATATGACTCCCGTTGTGATTAATAATTACACTTTGTGTATTCTTCCTCTTGGCATATAGTTATTGTGTTAAAGTTATAGGATGGAAAATAAAGATCATAATGTATAAAAGACACAATATCACATTTTTAGGCACTAAGGGTCTATAAATCAAAACATTGTTGTCTTGACAACAATTTCATCATCGTAGTTAGCTTCTCTCGGTTAGGATTCCTTGAGTGTTCATCGTTCCGGAGCCAGATAATCCACAGGAAAAACAAACGGAGCTGGTGAATGAAAGCGATAAAAACTGTGAACAAAGCAGGGCTGTAATATCAGAGCTGCTCCTGCTAACAATAGCGTGGCCTGTTTCTCTACTTCAGACTGATTTAAATCCTTCATCTCGTTAAAATAAATATTTAAAAATAAAGAAACATCTAAAAAGCGTCAAGAGAACTGTTGTCTGAAACTTGATACAAATCCATTTATGACAGCTCCTGGCAGACACCGTTGATCAATGGTACCATTATAGGAGACTTGTGAAGATAACTGCATTGACCAAACTTTCCCTGGGTTTGCAATTTGTTGGAAATATGTGTTATAATGTAAAAACTCAACTTGACCAAAAATAACATAGATATAGTCGGAAAAGTTAAAAATGTACATCCTATGTTTAAGAGAAATAATGATACATTTTTGTGATGTTTTGGTTCTGCTGAAGTTTGGATTGCCAAAAAAGTATATCCTCTATTGTAATTATTACTCAACCACTGGTTAACATATCTATCTTTTGTATCATTGAAACTTTATCAGAGCATCCCCCTCCCTCCGACAGGCAGGAAGCAGCACATGACCACAGGTGGTTCTGGAGCAGGAGCTTAACTGGGTTCATATCACAGAACAGGACCCTTTGACCCCCTGCTAATGGATTTCCCCCCCAAGGTCTATAAACTGGATGTTGTTTGTTTTATTACTCAATGGCCTATACAAAAACATCCACACATACACGCTAACACTTCAGGAACCTCCAGACACGTGTCGACTGGTCACAGGCAAGAGAACATGTGTTGTGCAGGGATGGGGGGGGGGGGGGGGGGGGGCCCACCGGCGCGCCCCCCCCCCCCCCTAAACTGCGTCAACAACACAGTGTGCGTAATCTCGGTGCGAGGCTGCGTCCAGACAAGAAAAGACAAACACCGAAATTGCCTTTGGAATGTGTAACACAGCTGCATAATATAGTCTCTCTCTCACACACACACACACACACACACACACACACAGTTGGCGAAGAGCAACTCACGGTGGCGGATGACAGGCTGCTGTCTGTGAGCGCGAGGTGGTGCGGCTCCCATCTCCGCAGGAACTTGGAGGTGAGGATCTTGCTGAGGAAGGTGCGGGGGTGTTTGACCACGCACACCTGGATGTCCCCCTCGTGCAGCAGCTTGTAGCGCATGCCGCTGCTGCTGCAGTGGAGCAGGGTCCTCTTGCCCAGCCCCGCGCTCGGCTTGCTGTTGTTGTTCCCCTCCGACATCTCCCCCAGCAGAGGCTTGTTCTCCTCGCACTGATAGAACTGGTTGTTGTGCAGATCGTTAGCCCCCCCCCCGCCGCCGCTGTTGAAATCCATAGTTTAATAATCCAACAGTTTATTGTTTCCAAATGTTCCTCTCAGGGGGGAGGGGTGAACTCGTCGAAACGATACAAGAATCCTTCCGTGTATATATCAAATAGAAATGGATAAGGTCGCTGGGATCGAGCTGGAGGGGGGTATCTACCTACCGACCTGGGGTCTGTAGACGCGGCAGACAGGCGCAGAATGCCGCAGACAGCGTCCTATGTCCGGATCTCCAGCCGGGGGAAGGTTTTTATGATACAGTGTAAATAATCCACCATTTTCCTCCCGCACAATGCCCCATAAATTGTCTCCACTGTGCGCGTCTCGCCTCCACCCCCCACCACCGACGAGCTATTCAATAGGCTATGTTAGGGCCATGGCCTTATCCATTCCGTCCGACCCAGTGCCAAACACAATAATCCACCGCGAGGAACACATGGGAATGAAGAGAAAAGTGAGGAAATATCCAATGGCGGCGGCTCAGGGCTCATCCGGGGGGTTTGTGGTCATTACAGGCTCACTGGCACGATTTCCTTTTATTCAGTCTTTCCCCTATCTTGGTGTAAAGGAGCCAGCACTCTCCAGTTGCGCCGCTCCGATTGGTCCCTGCTCGTTCATGTGATACCGGACTGACGTCAATGGGGAGGCGAGCGGATGAGCCGTGTGTCTTTTGCCTTGACTGTCTGCGGAGGGCGCACGCTCCCCCACCCCTCCTTCTCCACCTCACCCCTCCTTCTCCACCTCACCAACTCCTCCTCCCCCCTGCGCACGAAAACATGGAGGAGGGCGCTGGGCCTGGTTTCTTCCTGTCCCTGGAAATGATGCAGCTTGTGGATATCCACATCATTTCCAGGGAAGCCGTTCAGAGCGGAAGAAGGCGCTGACGCATTGATCTGTGTGCGTTTCTAAAGAAAACATTAAAAAGAGTATTAGGCTTTTTATTATTCATACATATAGAACTTTATGAGTTGTCATCAATCATTATAGGCTTTCCGCATCCGATGAGGTAAGATATCGAAACAATTATTTTCTGAAGAAAATTAATCATAGGCCTACATAATGTTTAAAGGTCCCATGACATGGCCATTTCTACTGATCATAATTCCATTGTTGAGGTTTACTAGAATAGATTTACATTGTTCAATGTTCCAAAATGACATTGGTTTCTCATACAGCATCAGAATCTCTGTATAGTATGTGTATTCACTCTGTCCTAAACGGCTTGTTGGAGCTCCTGTACCTTCTAGCTCCTGTACCTTCATAACACACAAGGGGACGGGTAATAACCAGAAAAGCGTGTCATGGGACCTTTAATGCTATGCGCATTAGGTAATGCCTTTCCACCTCTTCCCACATTCTAGATGTCTAAAGTAGTGGTGCACGATAATTATCGGCCCGATAATTCGATAATAGGAATTATGACGTCATCCCGATAAACCCGATAACAGTATTAATAGCCCCGATAATATACAATATATTTTTTGGGTAAAAAATACTGCGGTGTGGGTGGATTGGGATGAGGGGCGCTTGTTTTTTACTCGGCTCCTCCCGTTTGCCAGTACTGTGGTATTAGTGGTTTAGGAAGAGGGGAGTTTTTCACAAATCCAGCGCTCCCTAACTCATGCCTGGCTGTGACGTAAATGGTGTGCAGCCGTGAAACCAGGACAGTAAAACGACGCTGAAGTTGGCTTCCGATTCAGAGCCTCCGATTCGGCAGTTAAGGGGAAAGTTAAGGGATAAGGGTAATTTTTTTTGGACTGGATCATCCCAGAGAGTCTAAAGACTCTTTATAACACAGTTTGAGATTTGTGAAACCTTTATTCTATTTGTGAAAATTAAAAAGGGGAGATTTCAGTGCTTTTTTCGCATCTTGACCACATTAGACCAGGTCCTGATCTAAAACCACTTGACCTAGACTCATCAAATCTGGACTGGATTACCCCAGAGACTCTAAAGATTCTTTATAACACAGTTTCAGATTTGTGAAACCTTTATGCTATTTGTGAAAATACAAAAGAGGAAGATTTTGCAGATTTTTTTACATCTTGACCACATTAGACCAGGTCCTGATCTAAAACCACTAGACCTACACTCATCAAATCTGGACTGGATTATCCCAGAGAGGCATGTAAAAAGAAGCAGCAAAACCTTCCTTTTTTGTATTTTCACAAATATAATTAAGGTTTCACAAATCTGAAACTGTGTTATAAAGAATCTTTAGAGTCTCTGGGATAATCCAGTCCAGATTTGATGAGTCTAGGTCTAGTGGTTTTAGATCAGGACCTGGTCTAATGTGGACTACAAGGTAAAAAAAACACTGAAATCACCCCTTTTGGTATTTTCACAAATAGAATAAAGGTTTCACAAATCTGAAACTGTGTTATAAAGAATCTTTAGCCTCTGTGGGATAATCCAGTCCAGATTTGATGAGTGTAGGTCTAGTGGTTTTAGATCAGGACCTGGTCTAATGTGGACTACATGTAAAAAAAACACTGAAATCTCCCCTTTTGGTATTTTCACAAATAGAATAAAGGTTTCACAAATCTCAAACTGTGTTATAAAGAGTCTTTAGACTCTCTGGGATAATCCAGTCCAAAAGAAATCGGCTATCCAGCGATTTAAGAGGTTCAAACACGGAGGATTGTTCGCTCAGCGCTGTAAATTAAGTGTCCCTTAACTTTCCCCTTAACTGCCGAATCGGAGGCTCTGAATCGGAAGCCAACTTCAGCGTCGTGACAGTAAACAAACATGTCGTCGGTAGTATGGGACTATTTCAAAGTTTCAGAGTTAGATAGTTCGCTTGCTATTTGTATTAACAAATGCAATGCACACTCCTTCATACTCTGATCGATAACGATATACGGGACATAAGTTTCACCACGGACATATGGACCAGTGATGTTAGCCCCGTTAGCATGCTATATAATATTATTATCGGTTATCGGTATCGGTATCGGTCTTGAGAAGCAGGAAGTTATCGGTATCGGTATCGGTTTCAAAAAACCAATATCGTGCATCCCTAGTCTAAAGTTACTGATAAATCACGTGTTTCCTGTTTGGGGCGCATACATCTTTGCCCATAGAGTGCATGGATGTATGATAAGAACTGGATACAGCGTCGGAGGCGGGGTCACGTTATTTCCTATGAGAGCTGCTCATTGGCGCATGAGGACAAAATGGCCCAACTTTTGAGAGAGCGAAACGTCACAGATTATCCGTCATGCCTGGCTGTCAGAGCAGAAGGAGTTACAGTAATGTACGCATTACTAACGACATTTTGGGTAACATACTATGGGAGGCGTGTGGCGCAGTGGATAGAGCCTTGGTATTGGGATCAGGGGGTCACAGGTTCAAACCCCACTGCAGTCAGCATGTCATGTCATGTCATTGTGTCCCTGGTCAAGACACTTGACCCCAAATTGCTCCTGTGGGGATTGTCCAAAGTCGCTTTGCGTCTAACAAGTAACATGTAATGTAATGTAATGTAATACTACCCGTTCTCATTCTCAGTAACACAGTAATAACATTATCCCGCTTATTACACGGCCATATAGGCCTACTAAACAAACCACAGAGCCCATTCCGTGTTCCTGTTATTGTTGACTTCCTCTCTGCCTTCTTCTGGTGATTTATCTGACGTCCAGCGCTTTTAACCTCTTTTCCTTTCTCTTTCTTGATCCTCCTTCATTATAGTCATTGACCGTGTACTACTGTATTAACAACGTGTCACATATTAAGAATTTACAATCAGAATCGAGTATTCAACTAAGCCGTGTAATAAAAGTTGTTAGAAGACTTAATGGCCTACACAGTTGTTATGCTATACCACATCGCCCTTCACTGGATGTATAATGAGCTGCACTAAACTACATGTTAGCATTTAAAATACCTAGCCATTCTTTTGCGGTTATTTTGGTAAAGTAACTCAAAAGTAATATAAAAGTAGTGTAACTCATTACATTTCAGAGACAGTAATATTGTAATGTAACTTATTACTTAAAAAAGACAGTAATAAGTAATATGTTGTGGTGCCGAGGAATAGGGAGTCGGAGGCGGTGCTAGAGATGTATAAAAGTGCAGCAGGCGCCGTGGCGAATGAAGTCCTCACCCGCCAGTCGGCGAAAGCCGGGTCGCTGAGCCGTGACGGGCGTGAATAACCTGGTGGTCCCCAGCAGGAAGGAGCGCTGCCCGGCCGCAGGCGAGGGCACAGCGGCGGCGGGCATGAAGTCCTCGGGAGGAAGGAGCCGGGTCCCCGGGGGGCAGGAGCAGCATCCCCGGGAAGAAGGAGCCATGGACAGGGGAGAGGCCAGACGGGGGGCCGTCGAGGCGAACCGTGAGCCACGGTAAGAGAAGAGGCCAGACAGGGTCCCAAAGCACGCCACCCACGGGCCGACGAAGGCATGGGCGACGTCCGAAACTGTTGAGGCGGTGAAAAGGCGAGAGGGTCCACACGAGGCCGACCAGACATGGTCAAACCTCCTCTCAGGCACCAGAATAAAAAGCTCGAAAAGGGTCGTACTGTCCATGGTCCAAAACAGGTAGGTGAAATAGTGAGATTGTTCACACGAGGTCAACCGACTGGTCGAACCTCCTCTCAGGCACCAGGGAAAAGCTCAAAAGGGTCGATAGCCGTTAGCACTAGCCGTTAGCACTAGCCGCTAGCACTAGCCATTAGCACTAGCCGTTAGCACTAGCTGTTAGCACTAGCCATTAGCACTAGCCGCTAGCTGGCAGCCATGGGTAGCTGCTAGCCGTCGTTAGCCCCACGTGGTCGAGGTAGCTCAGCCGGGACGTGCAGCCGCACGCCCCGAAGAAACAAACCCACGAGGTAGCAGTCGGTTTGCTGGTCGACCCAGGAGGTCGTGCATCGACCCCCTGTTGGATGGGAGGCTGATGCGGGAATGGGGTGCAACGTCCCCAGCTCTTCCGCGGGGCGTGCACCGAGCCTCCGTCCGCGTGCCGGTGGCAGCCACGGACGATAACAAAAAAAATCCCCGGCATTTCGAGAAAATAACTTGCGTTCTTTTTGCAGTGTTCGGGTCCGTCCCGGAAACTTCCAAAGACTTGTCGGGGTCACCAGTGTGGTGCCAAGGAATAGGGAGTCGGAGGCGGTGCTATAGAGGTATAAAAGGGCACTTTATTGGAGTGCAGAAAAGGACATGTTGTCCGGCTGCAGTGCTGGAAGAAGAGAGAGAGAAAGAGAGGAGGACACAATATATACAGTAAACACATAACATGTCCGTGTGAGAACAATACCCCTACCCCACAGTTCCGTGGATGAATTATGTCCCAGTGTATTAAAGGTGGTCACCACAATGTACTGTATTACATTTTGGAAGTAACTTGCCCAACACTGGACGTCAAGGACTGATACGGAAATTGTAGTACCACCGTTTGGACACAACACATCTTTTCCTCAGAGTCCGGAGCACTTCCTTCTTGATAGAGTGGTGCAGGGATGACGTACAGTATTTACCCGGAAGTACTGAGTGACCACCTAAATAAAAATGATTAAACTAGGCTACATAAAATAGTTATGATTTTACTTTAAATACAATTAGCTGTATACAGTAGCATCTAATAGTCATAGTATATATTTGTATCAGTCCGGTGGCTTGAATCTATCTTCCAAATAAATAAAATCCGAGTCATCTAGGTCGTAGGTCGTGGGATAGTGACGTAATTGACGCGACACACACTGCAGAGTCACTGCAGAGTCTAGACTAGAGTGACTCCGTGAAGGTATTTCATGTTCGGGGTCATTTGTTTTTTGTATAACCTTGCTTCGTGCAAGTGACAATTGTTGTTGTCTTCTCTGTGAACGTTTTTTTCGCCGTTCTTTTGCCATTTTGAGATTTAAATTTCTAGCGGAAAGCTAACCAGGAAGTGTTTCACTACCACGTGACGCATCTGAACGAATCACGTTGTCAGAAGTTGACACCAGCCAATGAGATTTCGTTTCTTGGTTTAAGACCCTTTTGTACTTTCACGATTGGTTGCTGATACAAAGGAAATGACCATATTTGGATCCGATGAGATTGTGCAGGAGAGATGGACCTTTCCAACAATATCTGAGTGACATGGTCGCGGTCGCGGTACTTTATGTTAGGTTAGCATGCTAACTTTTGGTGAATTTAGGAGAAATATACCGACGCAAATAGACAAACTATAGTAAAAATAAACACTTAAATGTGTATTTTGTACGTTTTCCTTCCAAAAGCCTGAAAGAAAACATGTTATGGAATCAAAATAGCACAACATCTCAAAATTGACCAGTGCATGAAAAACGATGTTTTTGCCTGCCGTGTCTCGCCTTTAACAAACAATTTATGCGACTCGTATCGCTGACAGCTGGGCCTTTTTCTTTTTTAAGTGGCCCCCCCTCCCCACTTTTGGCAGCACCCCCTGAGCAAAAATACTTCCCGCGGCTATGCCCTCTACCACACAAAACAACACCATTTATATAAACACCTATCATGACAGGGCACCCACAACCAAGTAACAATTAAAAATGAATTAAGTCGGCACGGCGGCCCACATTGAAAATTACTTAGGCCTACCTTTGATGATCAAATCACTTAAACACAAAGTCCATCCTCCTGTCCTTTTGGATGAAGCCCTTGATGGCCTGGGCCCAAGAGTTCAAAACTTTTAATCCCTATCTGATCAGATCAGATTTAGATTTTGGGGAGTTCAAAACCAAAAAACAGGATTGGGATCACTTTGATATCCGATCAGATCAGGAAATCCAATCCAAGCTTTAATCTGGATCAAATCTTCAAAATGGGGAGTTCAAACCGACAACACAGGATTGGGATCAATTTGATCCCAAAAAACAGGATTATCCTGATCCCACCAGAGGGGTGGATTTCCAGTGGATTACCAGAGCAAAATGTACTGTACAATTTATTTTAAAATATGTTTCAATATAAATAAGATGGCAACGTTTGTTAACTGAAATAATACACCATGTTTAGCCTTCATGGCAAATCAATTTTATTTTTCATTTTTTGCTCACGTTTGTGGTGGCCTATTTTGTTTTCAACCAAATGTTGATGACATAAATGTTTATGCTCATAAAAGTATCACAACAAAGATTGTCAATCACAAATGTAATTTAGATTAAAGAAAAAATATCTTCAACAAAAAAAAATTCCATCATCTGTCATCACCTTTCAAACGTAAGTGCGGACAATAGAAGTCTCTGCAATGTGGTCTCTTGTCTTCCTTGTATTATTTTTCATGTCCACTAGATGGCGCTCGGTAGGATTAAAGCACTGATATTCAGGATCTAGTCATCTTGAAAAGTCGTAATCTGGATCAGGCTGATCCTATCCTGAATTGCTTTGAACTCCAGGGACAACATTTGTCCGACTTGTCTGATCCTGGATCACAAAAAATGGGATTTCAAAATCTGATCGGATCTGATTGAGATGAAACGTTTTGAACTCTTGGGCCCTGGTCATGCAGCTGATCCTTTGCCACTCCAATGTATCATTGTAACTCAATCTTGAGAATGACTCAGTTAATAATTTTGCAACGATGTCATCACTATCACTGACATCATCATGAACAAACTTATGCTAATCATAAATCTATCGATCATAAATCTATCGATTAGATTTATGATTCAAAAATTATAAAAGCAGGGTAGACATGTGGATATTATCCGGCTGAACAAAATGTGCATTTATCTAACAGGTTTGTTTTCCATAGACCTTATTTCGAGCTATTTTCCAAAATCCTATGGAGAAATCCCATTGCTTTTTTGTCGAGGGAACCCGAGCGCAGCTTACTTCCGGGTTTTAGGACGCGTCACTGCACAACTTTATACACATGTATAGAGAGGCGAAGTCCCTCCCCTTCCGAGGGAGCTCATGGGACCCCGGAAGCGGAAAATTATACATTGAAGTCAATGGAGAGATAAAAGTTATCTTTTGATCCCGTTTGAATTGTGCCACGAATTACACATGATGTTTGTCAATCTTAAACAATCATTTCCATGTCAAAAAAGTCACAGTTTGTCGTAAAACTGTTGAAATATAAGGCTATGAAACATACGCAACTACAAAATGTCACGTAAGTGATGTCATAACTGTTTTCCTCCACTAAGAGATAGCTAAGATAAGATAACTTTAACAAGATGCCTGTGTGCTTAGTACCAGGTTGTTATCATACCAGCAATGGGTCTTGCTCGGTCTAACGCTACATTAGCATGTGCGATCTTTTCTACTTCACGCTATCTGCACAAATGAGGGAGCTCATGGGACCCCGGAAGCGAAAAATTATACATTGAAGTCAATGGAGAGAGAAAAGTTATCTTTTGATCCCGTTTGAATTGTGCCACGAATGACATTTATGATGTTTGTCAATTTAAAAGATAATTTTGCAAGTCAAAAAAATAAAAATGTGTCGGAAAACTGTGAAGTAACACTTTTGTTTGTGTGAAACGCTGAATGAACTACATCTCCGGTCTAGCAGAACAACACACGTCACCAAGATGGCCGTCACTACTTGTGAAGAATGTCATGCAAAGCTGCCTGCCTGCCTTCCTTTGATTCTCTCTGAACTGCCTGGTCTTTTTAATGTTTAATGTCAACCATTTGTGCAGATAGCGTGAAGTAGAAAAGATTGCACATGCTATTGTAGCGTTAGCATTTCTCCCCCGGGCTTAAGTTGTATATTATAGAATGATCACACAGGTGTGACAGTACTCTTCAAAGGGTTCACGAAATATGCCTACTACTCTTACTGTTTAACATGTTGGGTTACTTCATGTTAAGGCTAATAAAAATGACAAGGCTGTAATGCTAACTAACGTGCTAGCTTCTAGCTAGGTAGCTAACTTGATCCAGCCACTCCTGGTCCTTTCATCAGACGGGAAGCGAAAGAACGAGCAAGACCCATTGCTGGTATGATAACAACCTGGTACTAAGCACACAGGCATCTTGTTAAAGTGATCTTATCTTAGCCAGCGCCATATAGATAGATGATATCTATATGGCGCTGATCTTAGCTATCTCTTAGTGGAGGAAAACAGTTATGACATCACTTACGCGACTCTGGGATTTGTAGTCTTTCTAGTTGCGTATTTTTCATAGTCTTATATTTCAACAGTTTTACGACAAACTGTGACTTTTGGAAAGGATTGTTTAACATTGACACACATCATATGTGTCATTCGTGGCACAATTCAAACTGGATCAAAAGATAACTTTTCTCTCTCCATTGACTCTAATGTATAATTTTCCGCTTCCGGGGTCCCATGAGCTCCCTCGGAAGGGGAGGGACTTCGCCTCTCTATATGAACAGGAGCCCAAAAGAGAGAGCGAGTTTGTAACCCGTCACAAGCCAAGAGGGTTAGACGTTTAATCTTTAACAGTTTTATTGTATTTCTGAAAATGTTTAAGTAACGTGATAGATGCAGATCAAAGCAGTAAACAGTATAACAGTTCCCTCTGAAATATAGTGGACTACACATGTTAAGCAGTCAGGTGTAAAACTCAATGGAATGACCTCAAAAGCCTAGTTAAGTACAGAAGTTGAACAGAAGACAGCTTCCTCACGACACCTACACACAGGTGGAGGAAGTGACCGGCCCTCTCACAGGGGCGGAGGAGCGCCGATCTAATGAGAGGATGATGAGGCTGCAGAACGAGGATCTGAGAGGAGTCAGAAGTACGAACACAAGAAGGGAGAGCCTCCTACATCCTCCACCTGCAGCACCCTCTGAACCCCAGGACAGAGGAGAACGTGGTGTTGCAGACACATTCTTAAAATGAAAGCAAACTAAATGTTATAGGTAAACAAGAGAAAAGCAAGGTATTTGAAGCAGAGCTTAACAAACAAAGTCTTATTCAGCAGGCTACCTAATGTCTGAAAACATGTTCATCAAAGCCTAACTCTAAAGGTTTGTTGGGGTTTGTTCTCTGCTGCTGTACCCTCCCTCTGGAATGGCCTCCCCAGCCCCATTTGACAGTCAACCACCATCCTCCAAACAAGCCCTCAAAACCCAGCTCTCCATACTTGCTGTTCCCTTGGAACTCCCACACCCCACGTCATAACTCGGCCAAATCTAAATTGTGCGACTGTGTTTGTGAAGTGTGACTTTTGCAAAGCTTCTTTGTGCATCTTGAAACTCGCTATATAAATTAAATGTATTATTATTATTAAAAGCAAGTATTTACTCTAAAACAGCATTTTGAATGTTTAACACTCGGATTGGGTTTATTCTGTACAGAAAAAAGCGTTTGTACTGACTAGAACGCTATGCTTCACTCCTCTTCCTTTTCAACAGCTAGTCTTCATCTTTACTTCTATGACTTTGACCCTGCCTCACTTTGAAAGCCATGACCTGGGGCCTTTCTCATTTCAGCTAATCCCCCTCCTCGACTCCCCTCCTCGACTCCTATCCTCGAAACTTAGTCCCGCCCACAGGAGATGCGAGCGGAGGAGCCGAGGAGGGGAACCGAGGAGAGAGGAGGGGAAGCAGCAGGCGGTTAGAGAAATGAGAACTCCTCTCCTCTGAGCGGTCATTTTAAAGAGACGTCCATTAATGATGACAGGAGGCACAGCAGCCCTCTGTCTGATGGACAGATGTGTTCATGACGACTTATATATTTACTTTTAATTCATTCACAGTGCGGTATAATGATTTTTTCCGCTGCTCTCAGCTCCTCCGTTTCCACTTCCTCATTCTTCTCCGTCTCAAACATTCCTGACATTCCAGAATACACGTTTTTATATATATATATTAACAGGCTACAGATGCGGACACACACACACACACACACACACACATATATATATATTGTATATATTTATATAAATATATACAATTATACAATATTTATATAAATATATACAATTTCAGAATCAAACAGAGCACTCTCATAATAACGTAACACTATCAGAGTTAACCCCCCCACCCCCCCCCCCGGGTCGCTACAATGAGGAAAATAAATTACGGGCCAAAAGTTGTATTAAAAGTAAGCAGAGACCTGTCTGTCCGCTGCATCTACGCACACACTGTACCACACACACCTACAGCTCCTAAAGCATAATCAGGCTACAGCCGTTGTGTATTTTATTATGTGAAGCACTAAATGGTTTTAGAAAAATATCGACTCTTTGCTTGAAGATATCTACTAAAAACTACAGCAAATAAAGAGAGTAGGCCTGTTACACTGAGTGATATATATTTTACACACTGCTCTGCTTTCTGCACGAACCTCACAGCTGCGATGAAAGCAGTTAATCAAATAATATCCAGGGGATGCATGCAGAGCTGTGATTGGCTGAGATAAGTCCGGCCGTGCGTCACGACTCTCTGAAACATCTCTGTTGCCGGAAATGCATCCACAAAGGAGCCGTGGAGGACTGTGGAGGACCCATCAGTGTATCCTCGGTTATAGCTCCTCCAGAGAGCCTCCTCGACGCTCGATCCTCGGTGCTCGAAGTGCATTTAGAGAAATTAGATGTCCTTCAACATGGCGCGCTGAAATTCATTTCCGGGTCACTATCGGAGGACCGAGGAGTCGAGGAGTCGAGGAGGGGGATTTGATTAAATGAGAAAGGCCCATATGGTCTATAGAGAGGCGAAGTCCCTCCCCTTCCGAGGGAGCTCATGGGACCCCGGAAGCGGAAAAATATACATTGAAGTCAATGGAGAAAATGGAGAGGAAAAGGTTATCTTTTGATCCCGTTTGAATTGTGCCACGAATGACACATATGATGTTTGTCAATCTTAAACAATAATTTCCATGTCAAAAAAGTCACAGTTTGTCGTAAAACTGTTGAAATATAAGACTATGAAAAATACGCAACTAGAAAGACTACAAATCCCAGAGTCGCGTAAGTGATGTCACCATTGTTTTCTTCCACTAAGAGAGAGCTGTCAGCGCTATATAGATATATCGTCTATCTATATGGCGCTGGCTAAGATAAGATAACTTTAACAAGATGCCTGTGTGCTTAGTACCAGGTTGTTATCATACCAGCAATGGGTCTTGCTCGTTCTTTCGCTTCCCGTCTGATGAAAGGAACAGTGGCTGGATCAAGTTAGCTACCTAGCTAGTAGCTAGCACGTTAGTTAGCATTACAGCCTTGTCATTTTTATTAGCCTTAACAATAAGTAACACAACATGTTAAACAGTAAGAGTAGTAGTTATATTTCGTGTACTTTGAAGAGTACTGTCACACCTGTGTGATCATTCTATAATACACACTTAAGCCCGGGGGAGAAATGCTAACGCTAGCTATAGCGTCTACGATATTTTCTACTTCACGCTATCTGCACAAATGGTTGACATTAAACATTAAAAAGACCAGGCAGTTCAGAGAGAATCAGAGGAAGGAAGGCAGGCAGCTTTGCATGACATTCTTCTGGACGTGTTTCATTGTGGTGATAGTGAGGGGAGTCAATCCTTTTGTTGACAAGACAGTAGTGTCGTCCATCTTGGTGACGTGTCTAGCACACGTCACCAAGATGGACGACACTACTGTCCGGAGATGTAGTTCACTGAGCAGTTTCACACAAAAAAATGTGTAACTTCACAGTTTTACGACACATTTTAATTTGTTTGACTTGCAAAATGTTCTTTTACATTGACAAACATCATATGTGTAATTCGTGGCACAATTCAAACGGGATCAAAAGATAACCTTTTCCTCTCCATTTTCTCCATTGACTTCAATGTATATTTTCCCGCTTCCAGGGTCCCATGGAGCTCCCCCGGAAAGGGAGGGACTTCGCCCATAGGTTCAGTTCTATAAGAACATTGTGGTGCAGCAGGTCACCTGATGTCGGTGTTGATACCAGATGCTATAAGCAGGTATAGCAGTTCAGAAATATAGCTTATTGATGATGTAGCCATAACATACAGTATGCTGAAAGAAAATATTAGCTTTATTGTAAAGTGACTATTGACCAGGGCTCTTTCTCATCAAAAGAGCAAACAACTAAATAAGAAAACTGAATCTCCTCTGAAACAGATGAAACAGTACATCATCATCAGCCTCTATCTAACCTTGTGTTTTTGCTGCTATATTTTTGGAGTAGCTTGATATTATTCAACTACTATAATGTCTAGTTGTGTAGGCCCAAGAATAATAACTTAAAAGAAATAACAGAAATATCAATAACATCCCAGTTTCATTTCATTTGTTACATATATCGAAAGAGAACAGTGTGGTGCGCACCACAATCTAAGTTCCATTTAATGTATTGAAGTAGTGGCAGCTGGATCTGGAGATGTGGTATATTCAACCCAGTCTCATAAAAAAAACGTGTAATAACTACGTTGGTCCACAACGTAGGACGTAGTATCTCTACAAAAACGCCTCTGAAATTGTAAGATCCCTACATTCACCATTCATTCCTGGCGTCTATGTCACGTGATCTTCACATTTCTCCCTGCAGAAAAAAAAAACATGGCCGAACTTCGTTTTATTCTCGGTGTAAAATGCCTATTTTAAAGTTAGTTTATCCATTAAAATGCGTTTTGATGTCATTTGATGCGAGAAATATGAGTTGTTATTTCAGATTATGTGTGCAGTGGATGTACATGATCTTTAGTTTGCTAGTTATTACGAAGATTACTTCAGGAAATTGTGTCTACACAACTTTTTCATTGTTACCAAGGTGGTTGCTAGGGACGCTGCTATCGATATTATTTCTGTTATGTTGTGTAACTGTTTAATGGTGTTATCTTTATTGCTACCCCCTTCCCCGTCAATGTATAGTGTTGGTCCACAGCGCAAACTTATTAGTTTAACAAAATCCGCATCTACAATTGTGGCATAGATACGTTATTTTCCCCTGTGGACACGGAGAACGGATCTATGGGTTGGGGTAGCCTATTGTTCCGCACGGACATTTTAGTTAACCGGACTCCTGTTGATGTGAAATCCGAAAACAGTTTTTAAAAATAAAATAATACATTATTCCGATTGTGCTTGCTTTTCTATTTGGAGCTCATCACATAACGGCATTATAATACACGGTTCGGCTGCATTAAATATTACATATCTGCCGTAGTTCTCTATTTATAGAGCCCTGATGAGAAGACTTCTAGACAAACATGAGGAACTGCCGCCAACACTGAAAACGTGACATGGATCATAAATATATCAGCAGTTAAACAACATCTTACATTTCTTTTCACACAATACGTCTCCTTGCAGTATCAACACTGGGTGGGTGAGCGAGAGGCTGTCCGGCACCAGGGAGCAGTTGGGGGTTCGGTGTCTTGCTGAAGGGCCCCTTGGCAGGGCCCAGGAGCTGAACAGCACATATCTAGCTACCAGAACACATTCCGCATTTTTTGTCTGACCAGGACTCGAACCGGCGACCCTTTGTTTCCAAGGCCAAGTCCCTACTGCAGGGGTGTCCAAACTGCGGCCCGCGGACCATTTTGAATTGGCCCTCAGTAAATTCAAAAAGTATAATGGAATATGGCCCACAAATTAAACTTCTGCTTGTCTTATATTGTACTTCTTAAATATATATGTAAAAATATATTACACACTAGTATTCATGTGTTCATAAGCCCACTTTTCAAATATATCAGTCAATTGAAGTTGGAAACATTTTCTAACAAATCTTAGTTGATAAGAAAAAAGGCCAATAACTTATTTACCTAACAAGCTTGAAATATACCCGTCATATATCCTCTTATTATAATCAAACTGAAGCTTCTGTTTTGAAGGTTGAGCTGCCAACACAATAAATGTGATATAGGCTTTTTTTTTTTTAACGGTCCCATGTCATGCTTTTCCGGTTATTACCCGTCCCCTTGTATGTTATGAAGGTTTTTATGGATGTAAACGGTGTGCAGAGTCAAAACCCTCAAAGTACACCCTCTAGCGCAGGGGTACTCAAACTTTTTTGTTAAAGGTCCACTTGTGAATTATATACAAGGTCAATGGTCCGGATCAATGCCAGTAAAGTCCCGGTGCGTCGGGGAACTCACGCAGTGTCAGAAAATAAAACGCTCTCTCTTTTCCTCCGTACCCAAATCTTTTAAAAACAGGGGTTCAACGAGTGGATACAGATTTGGCGGACCCACAGAAAATTGCTATCAGAAACAATGCCTGATGTGTTTTGGACGTAATCTCATCTTTGTTTACATTAGCAAGCCTCGCTAACACTCAGAGCTAACCTGTACTGTAGAGCACGTGTGCTTAAAAAGCAGGAAATAAAAAAAGGAACTCACCTTGTGATAAACCCGCAAGAGAAAAAGCATTTGAGCTCCATACTGTTTCAGAAATAATCTTTGATGTGGTTTAGAACAGGATGGCGTTTTATCACAGCAGAATTTAACTTTATCTCCGGTAGAATTCTGATCAGGCATTAGCTCCGCATCCTCTTTTTTTTTTTCAAGCTAAGGACCCAAAATCCGCGTTTCTCTAACAAGGCTGCAACATGGGCTGCAAAAGAGCGGTATGAGCAGTATGAGGCATGGCTACAATGGGTGAACTGTTTGGTATTTTAAGCAAAAAACTTCACAGACATGTTTTGTATAGGTATGGCCCTACAATATATGTTTCCAATATATATTACATCAGAATTTTGCTCTAGCGAGTAAAACTAACACAGAAAATACCTCCCCAAAACGCCTTGTTGGAGATACGTCATTGTCCATTGTTTACTTCCTGGGTATCGTGACGTAGGAATGGCCAGAGCTATGACGCGATACGGTCATGCGGTACCCAGAACCAAATGGACCAATCCGTGGAGCCGTTACCTCACGTCCGCGAAGCCGTTACGTTAAGCCCCCGCTGATTGGTCCAAATTGACCAATCCACGGACTTCCTCACACACACACTCAGTGCAGGCAGCTCTGCTGATTTCTCCTCCCTGGCTGCAGGCTGATAACAGACAGTTGGGATCGCGGCGAAATTCTCTCTGCAGACCCATTCTCACAGCGTTTATCAACCTATAAACCTTTTTCTTACTCAATATCAAGCCACACTTATTGTTTTTACTTCGGCTGTGACTTTGTGCGTGCTCAGGATGAGTTTGGCTGTGTTTGGCTGTGTATCGCTAAACAAGGAAATCACACCTCCACGGAGCTCAGCGCGATTCACAATGTCCCGACCTATCAGAGCACACTGGGCTCACAGGGAGGGTGGGGGCTGGAGCTATTGGAGCTACAACGAGCCTTTAAAGGCAGAGAGTGAAATTCAGTGAATACACGTAGTTTACAGAGATGCTGTTTGAGAAACCAATGTGAGTTTGGAAAATTGCACAATATAAATCTATTTTAGTATACCTCAACAATGGAATTATGATCAGTAGAAATGGCCATGACATGGGAGCTTTAAGTCATTATCAAGTATCAAGCATAATTTACCTACGATTAATTTAGCTAATTTATAACTCAAATTATGAGGCAATATACTTCACCTATAGTGAGGGGCCCAGCCCTTCGTATATTTTTCTGTATGTGGCCCTCGGTTAAAGAAGTTTGGACACCCCTGCCCTACAGCCACCCGGCTTGTCTTTGCACTAACAGACTGGATTGAAATATGGATTTTTCAGTTATTTTAGTTCAAAAAAATGTTATTCACCTTTTTTGTTTTTATTTCTTAATCCAATTTCTTCATTGACTAATTTTGTTTGTTGAATTTTACCAGTGTTTTCCTTTGACTATTTTGTTATGGTATGTTTGATTATGCCATCAATTAATATACAAATTGTTTTCATGAAAGCATGTGGTCCTTTATGAGCTGATGAGTGAAACACGTGCTCCGATCCTCCATCAAAGATCCTTTTCAAAAATACATTTTAGTGATATGCTCTAGCTTCATTATCATGAATTGAGGTTTTTAAAAGCGAGCCTTTTTAACTTTTTTTGTTACAGCCCCATCTGAGGTCACATGACAGAATTATAATGTAAATGTATTTAATAATAAATATGTAGCGGAACAGAAGCGCAAACAGAGAACACTCAAAAAGTTATTGAAATTGCTATAAGGTTTGTTAGCATTGGTCGACAAAAATAAGCCTTTAAGCCTACATTTCTTTGAAATAAGTGGAATTTAAGAATAGCTTTAATAAAGGGGTAGTCACTCCATTTCTCACGTGCTCGAAACACAGTGGTAATTGGATGGGGGTTTAAATCACACGAGGTCCCTGGTAATACTAGTCCCATGCTGATAGAGCTTGTGACTCATGTAAGGACTGAAAGCAAAGGTTTCTTTTTCTGTAGTGACATTCATCATCTGACCAAATGATGCACTTCACAGCTGACCATATCTGAACAGCCTTACACTCAAGAGACAAACAGTGCAGCTCCGAACCGGTTCTGCTCCTCATCTCAATGTAACCCCCCGGTCCTGCTACAGTCCTGTTGTTAATCTCCCGTCTAGACTTCATGACCAACACACGTATGTAACTCAAACCTGGCGGAACACTCAATTAACACAGAACACTCTTTGACTTTGTTCACTGGTAACAAGTGTATCAGCCTGACAATAAGAGGGCAATGTTGTTGAAGAAATGGGAAGTCTGACAGAATCAAAAACGACATTTATTTTTCATGAAAGAAAAGAGAAATGGCCCAGACCAACCTCTGAAAAAATTTAACTAAGCGGATCACATCTTGAGGTTTTGAGCATCTAAGGGTATAAGTACATTTGGAAATGAAATATTTTGAACAACTCCCTTCACAATATGGATTATTACCCAATTCTCATTTATTAAAGTTCTTCCAAGTGAGTAATCATCGTCCTGATGTTTAAAAAAGAGGCCTATTGATTCAATTAAACTCCAAGTGAACCATCAAGATAAACAAATTATTATGAATGTAAAAATTTAAAGGGGAAAATGAACTTTCCTGCACTATACCATCAACAGATGTGCAAAAACATTCGTTATGCAAAAAAATTACTGGAAAGAATACACATGAAAGATTCAAATGTATTGTTGGAGAGAATGCGGAGAGCAGACGACAAACCATAGTCATAAATAGTGGTCATGTAAAGTTTTAAGTGGCTTCTGGGAAACATTTATGTTAAAAATGTCAACTATTTGTATTACCCCTCTAAATAAAAACCTATAAAAACCTGAAACTATAATTTGTTGGAGTGGTGGTTCATGGAACATCCCATGTGGTGTGCACATTCAAACACTGGATCCAGCAGGCCGTTAACGTTTTATTCTCAAATGATAGTTGTCAAAGGTTTTGCTGCTGTGGATGATTGTATCTAAATAAAAAGGAATATTTACAAACTATTAGCAGTCTTACAATAACCACAATAATCATAATGATAAATAGGGTTCAGTATTCCACTTACATAATTTCATGCATCCACAGGACAAAACAAAACAGTCTGTTAACGTAAAGCTAAACATTTCATCAACTGATTTAAGTACACACAATTCAGCTCCATGTGCCAACTCACAGTTCCTTTGTTCTTCAGTCTCTGGTGGGAAGGAAGTGAGCGACCGGCCTGAAGGGCGGAGCTTTAAAGACTTTGGTGAGGGAGTGGTATACACTTGATTGACAGAGGTGGTGATGCAGGTTGAGAGGGGAGAGACGTGTGATTTCTAACACCCACTTTTAATAATACTTGGAAAAGGTCCAGAAAAAATCTAAAAGAAGGATGCCAACTTATTCCTTGTAAATATAGTAGCATTAAGTAAACAAATGACAGGTAACTGGTTAAAAGATGATAACTTCATTAAATACAATTGTAATGATCCCAAATCAGTTACATTACCATCACCATCAGGTCAAACTGCCTCATTGCTGGATAGACTAAGAGCAGCAAAATCATCCGTTTTCAAAACTAACATCAACTACAGAAATTGATGAAACAATGATGTGCTACTGCCTGGCCCGTTACTTTATGCTGTTATTATATCCAACAATGCTACCAAACAGAACAAACCAACTCAACTTCACATTAACAATGGAGAATCACAAAGAGATTTCGTTTTCCTGCGGGAAGAGGACGTTTGGTTCCATTAGAAGAAAAACATAGAAATGGGTTAAGGCACACAGTAAAGTCGAGCACACTGGTGTACTCATTGGGAACATCTTCCAAAATGTCGTCATGCATCAGTCACAGAAGTCCTGCCCGTCGTTCACACTGCCTTGACAACAGTCATAGGTCACGGGAGAATAAGTGTTGTTTAGGATACAGAGCCGCTTGGAAACCTGATAAAGTATTTACTGTCATTGTAAAACTGTTATAGACATAGTGGAAGTGTCCAAAATAAGGAAGCACTATTTCCAGACAGACTTCAGCTTCAGGAACAACTTTATTTCAGCTGCTGTCAGAGAGCCTTCCTGTTTCTGACATTTTTACACTGGGGTTTAACACAGGGGCAATACTTACATTCCCATATCTTACACAATATTGAAATAATTCCTTTTGCTTGTTGATCAGCTGATCATCATGATCAAAACAACGTTTTTGCTGTAATGGCTTGTTGACAGTATTGTTGACTGTGTTGAGATTCTGATCCAAATGATGTTTTAACGTATGTTGTCATCATTAGCATAGAGGTGTTGGTAAACTTGAATATAAAGTCATTGTGAATGATCATCTCGTTTAATGATTACTTCCTATTTAAAGACTGCTTCTAGAGCTATGGTTCACCCTGGTTGTGCCGAATGTGTGTGTTGGAATGCCTTTCTGACATTATGATGTGTGTTTGTATCGACAGTCCATGAGCTCCGAGCGCATGTCACTTTATGTGCTGCCCCTGAGCGGAGGACAGACAGTAGCAGCTGTAACTCACACAGAACAAATGGGGTCAAGGGATGCCAAAACTGTTCTGACTGGAAAGCCAGAGGTCAGCAAGGCAGCAACACATCCAGCAACTCAAGACAGTGACTCAGAGCAACGTCTATTTCTGAACAGGCTGGGCACAGAGAGCTCGGTCAAAGAAATCTAAAGTCAAACGCTTGTGCTCCAACATGCTAACATTCAGTTAGTGTGTGGAAACTGTGGAATTCATCTTTCTAGGATGTTGTCAGTGACGTGAATGTTGTTATTGCATTTCACCGTCTCTCAGAATACACCCTCATCCATTCTATTGATGCAAGACCAGTCTGAACAACGCATGCAGGGATTAGTTTGTCACTTATTAATGTCTTCATTTTCCATCAACCTTCATCATCTGCTGCAGTAAGTGTATCTACATTGTCACACATCATTCATTCATCATGGCACTAAAGGTCCTTACACTGTTATTTTGGGCTGTCTGCGCCCAAACTGACAATTGTGAGAAATGTGGCAAAACTTTTGTCAACTTTCTGACCTGAACACTCTATCGGCAGAATGACATCAGTTGTTGGACAACAAGTATTTGTAAAGTAATGCTCTGAGGGATCTTGGTTTGATTCAAAATGACTACATTGGATAGGTAAGGTGACCTTCGGTTGTCATTGCTACAATAAATCCATGGTAATGTTGACTGTTGCCAGGAAACGGAAATGTCTCAATAATTGATGTCTCAAAGTCAGACATTTTGTTGACCCACCCGCCCCACTGGTCACGCTGGATACACTTGCAAATGTGAACATTTGAGCACTTATTGAAATATTGACATGGTAGTTCTACAATGTAAATGAAAAAGTTGGTCCTAAACGTGATACAGTGTAGTCTGACACAGATTACGACCAATCGTTTATTAGAGTCAACTCGCACAGTGTGCCATGCTACGAACCCACAACATCATTGTTATTTTATGTAAAGACCACAGTTCTCTCCGATTGTCAGGGACCGACACCAAAGTCTGCCTTCCCCTTAAAGATTTATATTATTATAGCATTTTTACCTCCACTGCAGCTGTAACAAATATTAGGTCAAATGATTATGTATGTTAATGATTGACCAGAAAGATGGACAATACAAGACTAAAAAACATAATACATCCTAAAACTCAAATTGTAACACAGCACTTTTATAACTTATTTTAAAGTCCCTTGTGTAATAAAGTAGCAGTTTATCAATAATTGTTTGTTGTTTGATCCCTCACCAAGCAACAGTTCACCAGTTAACATTACTGATGAGGAATGTCCATTACTCATCAGTGAAGCAATGAAGCAATGAAGCAATTCCCACAGTAAAAAGCAACACATATTAAAGGTTTATAAAAAAAAGCCATCAAACCTATGATGTCAAAAAGATGAACTTTTATCCTGTGTCTCATTCTCGTATAAGCCTGTGAACTGAGAGTCACAACCCTCAACTCTAGCCAATATAATACTTTAGTGTTCTTAAAATCCCCAAACCCAGACGTACAGCAGGTAGACAGAAGCAGCGTGCAAAAGTGGAGTGTGGCGCCCACAGGGTCACACTCGGACCCGGAACATGTCCTGGCTCCACTGCAGGCGGAACAGTCGACAGTTGGCGATGCGCAGGGCTGCGCACGCTGTTTTGGAGAGATCGCTGGGCAACATGGGTCTAGTGCGCTGCCACGTCCCAGTACTACGGCGAAACTCCCTGATGTAGTCGAAACTTGTTCCTGTAGGTCAGAAACAGCAAACTCACACATCTAAATATTGAGCGGACTGTAACCTGATCAGAAAACTGTGGTTGTTGGACCTGGTTTCTCTTACTGACCGGTGTCCAGGTCTCCAACCACATAGATGCTGGCTCCGATGGGCACAGCTCCATAAACGAAGGAGGAGCTGGTCTGGATACACAGGGTCTGATCATCCAGGAACATCCACCTGTACTCAGCATTACACACATATTGGTATCAAAACAATTGGTTCTGTATTTTTTATTGAAAACGTTCTTATTTTCATATTAGGAAATATGTAGGAAATTGATAGTTGAATATTCTGTTCCATTTTGTACGACAGTCAAGTGTATATGATTGCACACTGTACAATGAATTCTCTACTTATGTCTCGTGTGCCCGCCAAATTAACTTCCCAATGGAAATGAAATTGTTGATTTATCATTAGCCCATATAAGGGGGGGACAACAAAGACAGACAATAGCTGTTTTGCAATTTCATCTGGAAATACATATATTTTTATTATATTACATAAATGCTATATTTAGTACCAGGAACTGTATTTTGTTCATTAATGTAACTGATGGGAATCCATTAAAGAATACAAATGTAGAAAGTCTGCTAATCAAGATCATGCAATAAAGTCAACATTTCCAAAAAGACTCAGCTGTTGTTTCCAAGGCTAAATGGAACTTTGAGTCAAAATGTTTAGACAATAAAGACATTTTCCTTAAAGAAATTGAAGTATTAATGATATAAAAGTTTTTTTAAATGTGGTATAAAAGTAGCTTTAAAACCCTCCTAGACGCACTGTTCCCATACTGACCTCCTCATCTCGTCATGGTAGAACTCAGACTTGCAGGTCATCATCTGCCTTTGCTCGGGGTTTTCTTGCTCTTTGCTTCTCACTCCGCCAAACACGTAGAGCTCTTTGCCAACGCCACACGCCACCGACCCAAACCTGGCCAGGGAAATTATTGGGAATGAATGTCTCCTATTGGCCAATTCCTGACAAATCTTGAGACAAAAGTTATCAACTGACAAGAGACCAGTATTGACATAGATAGGACCCTATGATCAAAGGTTTCACAGCGCAGAAGTTAATCATGGACAAACTAGTTAATGTGAAAGATGATGAGATACTGTTGTTGTTAGCCAACACTGCTCGCCGCTGGTGGAGTTCATGGTTCTAAAGTTCCGCCCTTTTTACCTGCCGAGGGAGTTTACAGCGATTCTTGTGGTGGCTGTTTACCTCGCGCCTAACCCCAGTAGCGAGGGTAAAGAGGAGGCACTCGGTGAACTGTACAGAGCTATCAGTGAGCAACAGACGGCACACCCAGACGGTCTTCTCATCGTAGCTGGAGACTTCAACCACGC